>JAVYIG010004536.1:0-158873 GCA_035222895.1 Strongylocentrotus droebachiensis | reverse complement strand
TACATAGAGAGAAAAAGAGAGAGGGGGAGTCAGTGTTACAGAAGAAAATAATTAGAATGAGTAGGCATGGTAGAGAAATAAATTCAGATGGTGAAAACAAAAGAGAAAGAGAGAATAATAGTGAGTTCCTTATTAAATATTTGTAGAATCCAATTATTATTATAGTTATGATAACAGGTATAACCTTTATGCATGCTGCCGCAATGCAAATCGATTAGATCAGATTTCTATTTTTGCCCTATATAGTGTGAAAATTAATTAATTTATTTATTTTAAAGTTTCTAGCATTAGTAAGACAAATATAAAAACTAACACGAATTTACTTCCAGCATAACATGTTGCCTGAAGACATTGACAGAAGATTGCACTTTGCCAGATGGTTGGTTGATCAATGTGAAAGAAGTGGGAGATTTCTCCAATCTGACGAAGGGTGTTTCACCTCTGTGAAATGAACTACGTTTAGGATGTGACATATTTTATACAAATAAATGTTTTTCATGTTTCTATGTTATAAATGGTATACTTAATATATCAATATTCGGAAGACGCAACGACAACTTTAGAAAGGTCAACCAAGTCAGAGACTTTTCAAAGTATTGCTACGCTGTTGCCTGAACAAACTTTTGATATAGTGGTATACATTCAGCTCTTAATCTTCGCCTATAATCTTCTATTCAGTTTATTTCACAGTGCAATCGCCTAAGTTACAGTCATCATCAATGTTTTCAAGGAACAGATATAAAACAAAACAAAAAAGTACTAAACATGAAGCAGAACAAAAAGAAAAGAAGTAAATAAACAAACAAGAAACGAATAAACATACCGTAGTGGACTCCAGCTCCACAGGTCCAACTCTGACACCTTTACAAGAAGAAGAAAAAGCAAACGAACCCCAAAACATAGCTGATAAAATCCATATCAATCTTAATTAATCTCTACATCTGGTTACGATCATTAAGGTCATCTTCTTTAAAGGTATAGACCAGTTTGAAGACGCCCCCTCTCCAAAAATGAAATGGAAGCTCTTATTACCAATTATGTGAAAGAAAATGTTTTGACTAATACGTGAGGATACAAATTTTGCCGGGAAACCGCCTACTAATTAATAATAATAATAATAATAATTGTAAATTTATAATGCGCAGTTTCTATATGTATATACTCAACTGCGCATGACATAATGATAGTAAAAGGAACAATACAAATAAACATTTAAAAGTTAAAATCGATGCTAAGGGGGAACCTGTGTATGCTTTACAATGAAAATGTCTATGTAAAACTTTCCTGAAACAGATAGGTTTTTCAGGTTATTTTTAAACACATTGATTGATGATGCATGTCTAATTGTGGCAGGGAGACTATTCCAGAGTTTGGGTGCAGCGCTAACAAAGGCGCGGTCACCTAGAGTAACCTTTGTTTTACAAGGTGGAAGACTCAGGAGCATGGAATCATGGGAACTACGGAGCCTGTAGGACTGGGTGGGTGATTTTAACGTCAGGAGTTTACTGAGATAAATGGGGGCCAAGCCATGGAGTGCCTTATAAGTAAGGAGGAGTATTTTGAATTTGATTCTCTGGCGAACTAGAAGCCAGTGCAGATCATGAAGTAGTGGGGTTACATGAGAGAATTTGGGGGAATTGCAGATGAGTTTGGCACATGCATTTTGTACACGTTGTAATTTACATATCTGAGATTCTGGTAAGCCAAACAGTAGTCCATTACAGTAGTCCAATTTACTTGTTATAAAGGCATGGACTAATGTAATGATACATGTGCGAGTTAGGTATTTCCGAATGTGACGTAGGTTGTACAGATGATAGAAGGCTGCTTTGCATGTTTTGGATATATGGGTCTCCATGTTCAACTGAGAGTCAAACCAGACACCAAGGTTTTTTGCAACCATAGACTGCTCGACTACAGTATTTCCGACTGTTATACAATTTATATTAAGTTTTGACACTTGCCTAGGTGTTCCTATAATAAGAAATTCAGTTTTGCTGTCGTTGAGTTTCAACTTACAGCTTAACATCCACCTACGAAGATCCCTTAGACAGTGTTCAAGAGCTGAAACACAGGACTGTTCTTGTTCCCTGACTGGGCTACATGAAATGTATAACTGGGTATCATCTGCATAGCAGTGACAAGATATGTGCTGAGAGTATGCTTTGATGATAGCAAAAAGGCGACTCGAATAAAGGGAAAAAAGGAGGGGTCCGAGCCTGGAGCCTTGAGGAATACCCCATCTAACATCGAATTTCTTTGAGGTGGTGTTACCAATTGATATTCGTTGCTCCCTATCGCACAGGTAAGACTGTACCCAAGATAAAACAGAATCTGTAATCCCAAAATCAGACTGTAGTATTTCAGCTAGTATATTATGATCGACAGTGTCGAAGGCGGCACTGAGATCTGAGATAATTGATATATTTGGTAAATTATCATACCTATCCGGCCTGGGTAGATATCGCGTAGTCCCATGTACATCTTTCTGTGTACAGTGCTTGTAACTTTACCAAGACTATGCCAGATTTCTAATCATTTTGATGATTTCAGAACCTTGTAGTACACACCAATACTTATATGCTAGATGATCTTTTCTGATCGATTCCACATCGTTTCTTTCACAATGCGATCGCATGACCAGAACTGGTTATACCTTTAACATCACATTTAACCCTCATGTGCTTAATTTGCAATCTTTATAAAACTTTTCTTCTGTAAAGAACTTCACAGTTATTTAATTTCTAACACTGTATTCCAACAAACTAATGACATGAAGTTTACGAATATAATCATATGTGTACATAAACATGTACGATAACAATTCGGTATAAATAAGAGGTTCCATGAGAGCAGTAAAAGTTCTTACACATGCACGCACACCCGCTCGCGCACATTCTCAAAATTTGCTCGAAATAATGTTTATGTGCCCTGGATAAATTCACCTGAAATAAAATGTCATAATCTTTCTTTGTAGATAATTAGTCGGAGCGGTGAAACGTACTGGAATAAGAGAATCATGGCTTCACCACTACAGTAGATTAGATAGAATCTATCATTTGACACTTGGCGCCACAGAATTATAACATAGGTCAGGGTATGGTGGAGCTTGAGGGGCCCCTAAGCGAAGTTGAACCGAATTTAAGTTAATCGATATTTAAAGTGTACAAATTACCCCCCCCCCCCCCCCACCCCTATAAAGTAAGCAGTTCCATGTCGTAATACTATACCCGAATTTCGAGAAACAAATATTACTTCTGTAAAGAGATTTCGCAAATAAACTCTCTCGTAACATAAACAAGCGATTTTTAAGTAGACTACTCAATACACTCGCACACGCCACAAAACTGTACGTATTTTACAGTTCGTTTAAAACGGGGCTGACAAGCGGAACTCAAGCCCGAGTTGGGTTTCGTGCGTGCAATTTTATATTATTATTTTTCTTCTTGATACTCCATAGAAACCCGGGTAATTGTTGTTTAGAAGTTTGTGTTTATATGATTTATAGCTGTACGCAGATTAATTCGTTTAAGGTGATTGGTACACATTAAAAGCAATCGCAAAAACTTTCGAAAAAAAACACCTTAAGCAAGTTCAATAGCCTCGTCAATTACACGTGCGAACATCACACACACGTTTTACATAATTCGAACAAGGGTTTTATTGGGTATCCAAAAGGGTAGGCCCCTTTTGATACTGCTCTTGCTTTGATTTCTCGAAAGCCTTTGGGTTTATTTTCTTTGTGAATAAGAGATAATTAACTTACAATCATAGCGCCCTTTAGTTATGATAACGCCATTCGGTAAGACATTCATGTACATTGCCACTCTTTAGCCCCTTCCCCCAACGGGGGGGGGGGGGGGTAATCGCCTAATACGATATACGGGAGTGTGCCGCTCTAATCAGTTACTTTTTGCAAACAATCCATAAACATTGGTATGATTTTGAGCTGCAAAATCCATAAAAATGCCCCCTATTTTTGGATCATGGCCTTAAACATGGATATTTATTTATTTATTTATTTCTAATCTTTTGACAGGGTAGCCCATTTACCTACAAGTAGTGGTCTTCCATGGGGCCCTGCATAAACATGAACATATTTACATCGTTTATAACGTTTATACAAGCAGTTAAAAAAAAAATACTCATTTGCAAAATAAACATATATCATTAACCTAGTAAACAGTAATGTCAATAGGAAAATATTGATTAAGTCGCAATTATGTGAATAAGTCATGTTAATATTACAGAAAATGCACGTAGTGTATGTTCGGCTGAGCCATTCACAAATTACAACTTTGTTTAAACAATCTCTTAAATGAATAGACAGAGGAAGCCGTTCTCAACGAATTATCTAGCTTATTCCATTCAAAGAAACAATTGGGCTACACTTATAACAATCAGTGTGAAATCTAGGCACACGTAAACATCTACTGTCTATTTGCCTTGTATATGATGCTCATGTACATCCTTAGGATTGATTAAGCCTACCTGAAGGTAAGAAGGTGCTAAGTTATGAACGCCTTTATATATCTTACCCATAATCTTACCCATAATCTCGCAAATTGAAAATTACAGATGTAAAATCCCGCAAAACAATTTGAAGTCCCTATTTATTAATCCCTAAGAAAAGTCTGGCGCATTTTAACTGAGCTCTTTGTTATAAAATACAGAAATGTGACGCTTATTACGTTCTACGTCATATCTGATCGAGGCCTTAGGAGTGGAGATGTGCAATAATAAGTGCAGGCTTGAAATCCAGTAACCAGGAGTAATGATAACATTTAAACAAAAAACACGGTTATACGCATTTAACGTATACTGGGCAATTTTCTTGTCACCGTTTATTATAGCAGAAAGATAAAAGTAATACAAAGAAAATCCCTTAAAACTAATGTTTAGCACCAGATAAAATGATCTCCTCCCTGGTCATCCCTCTTCCGCCGTATTGCTTCATGAAGTAGTTCCTGAGTGCGAAGGATTCATTCCCCAGGATGAAGAAAGGTATATCTTGGAGTTCATCAGGGCTTGGAGTCTGAGGGCAGGGTGGGGGGAGTCTAAGGGCTTCCTTTCCAAGGCCGTTGAATAGAGTCGCCAAATATCTGAGCATCGGATATGTGTTCTTTTCTACCAAGCTCGATCCACACAAACTTGTAATCTGCATCTACCAAAGCCAAGAGTGGTATCGAAAAGAAGCCCTTGTTGTAGTGAAAGGGGAAGAATACACCTGACCAAGAACAAGACTTCAAACAGGATAGCTTAAGTTGAAACAACACTGCTGTACATTACATTGTAAACCCTTATAGTAGTACAGGCTGCCAGTGTGGGATGGCGTCTTGATAGCAATGTGTTTGCCATGCAGGGCCCCGATGGCATGGGGGTGTTACATCTCTGCTCACACTGTTTAGCTACGGCTGTCCAGGCTTCAGGGGTCACAGGTAGGCAAGGGATCGATACTTGTCTCCAGTGGCAAGGTGCCTCAGTGTTACTGCCAGTTTCAGTCCAGGTGAGAGGGGTTGCCTGAAACTGGTGCGTTCCATCTCGATTGCTAAAGCCAGCCTCTTCAAGACTTCATCGAAGAGCTGTTGTGTTAACCTTGGGTAGTTTTGTAAAGCTATTGGATCCTCTAGCCTCAAGTGGGTGTCTAGGAGGCTAGAGAACTGGCTAGTTGTTTTCTTCTCTCCTCTATGAGACATGTTCGAACCCAGGTCTGCCTAACTGCAGCTCTTGTGACCCTTTGTGTTTGGCTGGTATGGCTGCTGCTGGTCTTCTTCCTCTCTGGGGTAACATATAAAGCATACGGTAATACAACAAATGTCACGTTTTTATCATCCTCAACTCCTGGCACCATCAATGGTTGTGGTTTGTAGTGTTCACTTTGTAGAAGTTCAAGAAACAATGAAGTCCATGGTTAGTCGGCCTGTATATATATCCGTAGGGGTTCAATTCTAGCTCAAATCCTAATTACTCTGGACCCTTATCGTGAAAGACATCGCGACCGCAATCGTATCCTGTCGCAAAAGAGCGCATTGGTTCGTGTTGAACGTATCGGAAGGTATTCGAACGTATCTGCACGTAACCGATCGTCTCAAATCGGAGAATCCGATCGTGATGATCGCGTCACATCGAAACCCAATCGTGGACTTAATCGGGCCAATCCTATTAGAACGTATATGAGCGTATCTGAACGGGAGACCAGATCGCGCCCCCTGAAAATGACCAATAGTGACCATATCGCAACCAAGCGCACCAAATCGTACCAGAACGTATCGACTCGCGTCACCTCGTATTCAAACATGGCGATTCAGAAAAGTTTCACAATCAGCTACGAATGGCCAATCGTGAGGTAAGTAACGGATCGCACGACAGGGCGAACGCCCCATAAGGTATATACCCTTATTATTAAAACATGGGTGTTTACCCCTCATATTGACCGATTACCTCTGAAATGTATGCTATGGAAAAATGTCAAAGTATTCATGTTTTACTTTTCGTGACTTGAAACGTATGCAAAATGAATTTGAGATGATTCGGAGCAATTAAAAAATGTGCACGCGCATTGACGCGCGGATATACGCGCATGCGCGTTTTTTTAAAACTGATATTGATTGAACGGATATCGACCTTGATCATAATAAATATGAATGAGGAAAGACTTTCTGTTATGAAGATATGATCATGAATTGATTTTCACAAAATGGCGCCTAGATGACGTCACGGTGATCTTGAGTCTCTGAAAAGTCACGCAGGTCTAAGTTAGACTAATATCTATCATCATTACAAGTTTCATGATAATAGCTTTATTCATTCTTGAGATATCTTGCGAACAAATTCGAGGAAGAATAATAATTATAACAAAAATAATAATAACTAGACATATAATACTTGTTTGGAACAAGTATAGGTGGGCTGGTCAACTAAAATTTGAGACAAAAAAAAGCAAATATAAGCGAGATACTGCTAAAAAACATTGTCATGTAGATTAATGATATGAACGAAATTCACCTTCCATAGGCATGACACGCAACTTAAGAAATTTCTGATATGTGCCCTTTAATCGTTATTTTCACTATGATGACGTCATCAAAATGAAAAATGGTGGTAATTGAGCTTGTAGAGAATTGTCTTAGCTACAACATATCGAAATTTGGAAGAATATCGATCAATATTTACAGAGATACAATCAATTTTCCATAAATATACTGACGTCATAATATGCAAATTCGTATTTTGAGTTCCAAGGCCATTATGATGATGTCACGATACACTTAATGGCCAAATGAGCTATGAAATCATATATCTGACTCATACTCTATCAAAATGTGAAAAAAACTTGGCAGTCCTTATTCATCCCAGTGGACTTTTTATAGGAATGTTTTTGCCCATATATACTATGTAATACATGAGCTCGGGCACACGGATATTTATCTTGAACGGACGCTCATTCCGTTATTAATAGTGATAAAGAGATGAACATGGTATCAAAATGCTTGGAAAATTGTGCCAAACATGATGACAGAGAAATTTTGGCGATTATATGTTGCAAAATGCCAGAACGCGCAAAAAACGCGCAAGCATGCGCGTTAGAGTGATTTTTTGTCAAATGCTGCATATGGCTTGAAACGTATGCAAAAAAAATTAAGAATGATTTGGAGCATTTTAAATTTTTGTGCGCACGTAAACGCGCGCAAGAACGCGTACGCGCGGATTTGCGCACGTTTTTTGATCTGAAATTGACCGGAAGGATATTGATCTTATTCATGATAAATATGAATGAAAAATTACTTTCCGTTATGAAGATATGATAATAAGTTGATTTTTACAAAATGGCGCCTGGATGACGTCACGATAATTTTGAGTCTTTGAAAAGTCATGCAGTTCTAAGTTAGACTAAGATCTATCAACATTGAAAGTTTCATGACAATGGCTTTTGTCATTCTTGAGATATCCTGCGAACAAAATTGAGGAAGAATAATAATAATTTCTTCTATACAGACACAAAATAAATACTAGACTTTAATTCGTCACTTTGACGAATTAGGTGATACGTGCTATTTTGTTATCATGAAAGTGTGCCGATGATGATCTAATGATAATGATCATAAATACGATAAAGACCATGATTAACAGTGTATAGCGCCCCCTTCAGGTATTCGATAGAGATTTGTAGAATCCGGATTTCAGAAAAAGTCGCCAAACACGCAAACTAAGAAAATTCTGACATGTCGCCTTCAATTGATATTTTCACTATGATAATGTCATCGAAATGATAAATGATGTACATCATTCTTACGTAATTTGCTTGGCTATGCCGTATCAAAATTTTGGAGGACATAAAGCACAAATAAGCAAGATAGTGCTCAAAAATAAATGTCATGTAGATTCATGATGTGAACGAATTTCACCTTCCATAGACATAACACGCAAATTGAGAAAATTCCGACATGTGGCCTTTAATTGAATTTTGTACTATAATGACGTCAATAAAATAAAAAGCAGTGTGTATTGATCTTGTAGGCAATTTCCTACGCTACAAGATACTGCAATTTGGAAGAAAATCAGTCAATATTATGAGAAATACACTAAATTTTCAAAAAATATAATGACGTCATAATATGCAATTTTGTATTTTGACTTCCAAGGCCATTATGATGACGTCAAGATGTATTTAATGGCCAAATGAGCTATGAAATCATATCTCCGACTCATACTCTATCAAAATATGAAAAAAACTTGGCAGTCCTTTTTCATCCCAATGGACTTTTTATAGACATGTTTTTGCCCATATATACTATGTAATACATGAGCTCGCGCACACGGATATTTATCTTGAACGGACGCTCATTCCGTTATTAATAGTGATAAAGAGATGAACATGGTATCAAAATGCTTGAAAAAATGTGCATAACATGATGACAGAGAAAATTTGGCGATTATATGTTGCAAAATGCCAAAACGCGCAAAAAATGCGCGCGCACGCGCGTTTGAGTGATTTTTTGTCAAATGCTCTATATGGCTTGAAACGTATGCAAAAAAAATTAGGAATGATTTGGAGCATTTTAAATTTTTGCGCGCACGTAAACGCGCGCACGAACGCGTACGCGCGGATTTGCGCACGTTTTTTTATCTGAAATTGACCGGAAGGATATTGATCTTATTCATGATAAATATGAATGAAAAATTACTTTCCGTTATGAAGATATGATCATAAGTTGATTTTAACAAAATGGCGCCTGGATGACGTCACGATAATTTTGAGTCTTTGAAAAGTCATGCAGTACTAAGTTAGACTAAGACCTATCATCATTGAAAGTTTCATGATAATGGCTTTTGCCATTCTTGAGATATCCTGCGAACAAAATTGAGGAAGAATAATAATAATTTCTTCTATACAGACACAAAATAAATACTAGACTTTAATTCGTCACTTAGACGATTTAGGTGATACGTATGATAATGGTTTACATAACGAATAATGCATTATACGATATATTATTTTGTAAAATGCTTCTCCCATTTATATGCTTCTCCCATTATGATCTATTCATATGTCAATATTAAATTGTGTCTCCTTGATCATCATGGATCTAGGGAAGATAGATTGAAACAATATATGACCTTTGACCCTGTGCAGTAACCAGTTACACATTTGACTATAATTTACATCATGAAGAACACCTTTTGACGATTTTATCTTATTCAAAGAAATGAAAATGTAATTGATAAATGATTATCATCATTATGATAATGATGATCATGATGATCATGATCAAGATAATGAGTGCGATCATGACATCTTATTGAAAAAATGAGGGTTGATTTAGATAGCATATAGTCTCAGCTACAACATACTCAAAAATCAGCAAAATCCAAGCAGAAATAACGGCAATATTGCTCGCAAAAGACAGGAATGTAGACTCCAGATTTGAGAAAAAGTCATCTCCTATAGGGATTACACGCAAAAAGTAATGGATTAAGTGAAAATAGGGTAATAATAAAGTAAAAAGGGTTGTTTATGACATTATTTGCGATTCTACGTATTTAAATAATCAAAGGAGATGGTACAGTGAAGGTCAAAAGGAAAAAAAAAGTGAAGAAAAAAATTGTTGGAGACACCCGGACTCGAACCAGGGATCTCGAGGTTGGAAGTCAAGTGCGTTACCGTTATACCAAAACATCTCCCATAGCGATTACACGTAAATGGGAAATGGAATTCTGAAATCCTACTTTGCAAGTGAAATATGAGCATGATCCCGGCATCTAATCGAAAAATGAAGTGCACATTTGTGATAGCTCATTGTCTCAGCTACAACATATCCGAAGCTCAGCGAAAACTAAGCTAAAACAACGGAGATTTTGCTCGCGAAAGACAGGAATGTAGAATCCAGTTTTGAGAAAAAGTCATGTCCCATAGAGAATACACGCAAAATGTGAAAAAATGACATACCTCCTTTAATCGCAAAAATACCCCTTGATGCTTTTGTCAAAATGAAAAATTGTGGACATTTATTTGTAGCGAATTGTCTCAGCTAGAACATATCAAAATGTAAAAGAAAATCGATCAAATTTTACAGAGATACAATCAATTTTCCAAAAATATGCTGACGTCATAATATGCAAATTGAAATTTTGAGTTTAGAGGCCATTATGATGACGTCATGAGTTAATTGAGGGTCAAATGAGACATGAAATCATATTTCCAACTCATAATCTATCTAAATATGAAATAATATTGAAAGTTCATATCTATTCTGAAGAGTTACAAAGAATTTTGTATAGGCATGTTTTTGCTCATGTATTGTGGATAAAGATAACGCAGGTCCGCGCGCGCTGTCAACTTTGACGGACACTCATTGCGTTATTAAAAGATGAACAAGTAATCAAAATGCTTGGAAAAATGTGCCAAATATGATGATAGAAAAAATTCGGCGATTCTATGTTGCAAAATGCTAGTACGCGCAAAAAATGCGCGCGCATGCGCGTGAGCGCGATTTTTTATCAAATGCTCTATATGGCCTGAAACGTATGCAAAAAAAATTTGGGATGATTTAGAGCATTTTAAATTTTTGCGCGCGCGTAAACGCGCGGACGAGCGCGCACGCGCGCATTTGCGCACGTTTTTTTACCTGAAATTGACCGGACGGATATTGATCTTATTCATGATAAATATGAATGAAAAATTACTTTCCGTTATGAAGATATGATCATAAATTGATTTTCACAAAATGGCGCCTAGATGACGTCATGATGACTTTGAGTCTTTGAAAAGTCACGCAGTTCTAAGTTAGACTAAGATCTATCATCATTGAAAGATTCATTACAATGGCTTTATTGAGTCTTGAGATATCCTGCGAACAAATTCGAGGAAGAATAATAATAAATAATAAATAAATAAATAAATAACAATCTTGACGAAATCAAAAGGTGATACGTAGACTTCGTTACGTATCACCTAACTAGACTTTAATTCGTCACTTTGACGAATTAGGTGATACGAAGCTATTTTTGTATCATGAAAGTGTGCCGATGATGATCTAATGATAATATTCATAAATACGATAGTGACGATATTGATGATGATGAAATTTTGGTTTTAAATGACGATGACCATGATTAAAAGTGGTATAGCGCCCCCTTCAGGTATTCCATAGAGAATTGTTATATGATTAAACTATTAATTTACTAAACAAGCTCAAATTTTCGCCTGATTGCAGAGCCTACCAATCATTGAACTGATATTTCGACGCACTACATACGCAACATATTGAACAAGTCTAGACTGGAATGTAGTATCAATCACCTCCCTTAGGCATAACACGCATATTTAGGAAAAATTTGACATATGTCGCCTTTAATCGGAATTTTTACCATAATGACGTCATCAAAATGAATAAATATTGGTAATGATCTTGTGGTATATTGTCTCAGCTAAAACATATCAAAATTTAGAAGTAAATCGATCAATATTTACAGAGATACATTCGATTTCCCATAAATATGCTGACGTCAAAATGTGCGTAGTCGTATTTTGACTTCCAAGGCTATTATAATGACGTCACGATGTACTTAATGGCCAAATGAGACATGAAATCATATCTCCTACTCATACTCTATCCAAATATAAAAAAAGAATGGGGAGTCTCTAGTCATCCCAAAGAGCTATAATGGGACTATTTATAGGCATGTTTTTGCCCATATATGCTATGTATTGCAAAAATCGCGTGTACGGACGGTTATCTTGAACGGACGCTCATTCCGTTATTAATAGTGATAAAGAGATGAACATGGTATCAAATTGTTCGGAAAAATATGAGGAATATTCTGTCAAAAGTTTTTGCGGAGGAATTATTTTTCGTTCGGCCGTGACGAACAAAAACGTCCAAAAATGCGTGTTTTGCGTGATTTTTTGTCAAATGCTCCATATGGCTTGAAACGTATGCAAAAAAAATTAGGAATGATTTGGAGCATTTTAAATTTTTGCGCGCACGTAAACGCGCGCACGAACGCGTACGCGCGGATTTGCGCACGTTTTTTTGATCTGAAATTGACCGGAAGGATATTGATCTTATTCATGATAAATATGAATGAAAAATTACTTTCCGTTATGAAGATATGATCATAAGTTGATTTTTACAAAATGGCGCCTGGATGACGTCACGATAATTTTGAGTCTTTGAAAAGTCATGCAGTTCTAAGTTAGACTAAGATCTATCATCATGGCAAGTTTCATGATAATGGCTTTAGCCATTCTTGAGATATCCTGCGAACAAAATTGAGGAAGAATAATAATAATTTATTCTATACAGACACAAAATAAATACTAGACTTTAATTCGTCACTTAGACGAATTAGGTGATACGTATGATAATGGTTTAAATAACGAATAATGTATTACACGATATATTATTTTATAAAATGCTTCTCCCATTATGATCTATCTATATGTCAAGTTTAAATGTTGTCCCCTTGATCATCATGGATCTCGGGAATATAGATTGAAACAATATATGACCGTTGACCCTGTACAGTAACCAGTTACACCTTTGACTCTAATTTACATCATGAAGAACACATTTCTACGATTTTATCTTATTCAAAGAAATGAAAATGTAATTGATAAATGATTATCATCATTATGATAATGATGATCATGATGATAATGATCATGATCATGAGCGTGATCCTGATATCTAATTGAAAAAATGAGGAATGATTTAGATAGCCTATAGTCTCAGCTACAACATACTAAAAAATCAACTAAATCCAAGCAGAAATAACGGCGATATTGCTCGCAAAAGACAGGAATGTAGAATCCAGATTTGAAAAAAAGACATCTCCCATAGGGATTACACGCAAAAAGTAATGGATTAAGTGAAAAAGGGGGTAATAAGAAGGTAAATACGGTTGTTTATTACATTATTTGCGAATCGACGTGTTTTAATAATCAAAGGAGATGGTACAGTGAAAGGTCAAAATGAAAAAAAATTGAAGAGAAAAATTGTTGGAGACACCCGGACTCGAACCAGGGATCTCGAGCTTGGAAGTCAAGTGCGTTACCGATATACCAAAACATTTTCCATGACGATTACACGTAAACGGGAAATAGAATTCTCAAATCCTACTTTGCAAGTGAAATATGAGCATGATCCCGGCATCTGATTGAAAAATAAAAGACACTTTAATGATAGCTGATTGTCTCAGCTACAACATACCCGTTAAACAACGGAGATATTGCTCACGAAAGACAGGAATGTAGAATCCAGTTTTGAGAAAAAGTCATGTCCCATAGAGAATACACGCAAAATGTTAAAAATTTACATGCCTCCTTTAATCGAAAAAATACGCCACGATGCCTTTGTCTAAATGAACAATTGTGAAATTTCGTTTGTAGAAAATTGTCTCAGCTAAAACATATTAAAATGTGGAAGAAAAACGATTAATATTTACAGAGATACAATCAATTTTCCAAAAATATGCTGACGTCATAATATGCAAATTTAAATTTTGAGTTTGGAGGCCATTATGATGTCGTCATGAGTTAATTAAGGGTCTAATGAGACATGAAATCATATTTCCAACTCATAATCGATCCAAATATGAAAGAATATAGGGAGTTTCTATCTATTCTGAAGAGTTACAATGAATTTTGTATAGGCATGTTTTTGCCCATGTATTGTGAGTAAAGATAACGCAGGCCCGCGCGCGCTGTCAACTTTGACGGACGCTCATTGCGTTATGAGAAGGTGAACAAGTTATCAAAATGCTTTGAAAAATGTGCCAAATATGAAAACAGAGACAATTCGGCGATTCTACATTGCAAAATGCTAGTACGCGCAAAAAACGCGCGCGCATGCGCGTATGCATGATTTTTTGTCAAATGCTCCAAATGGCCTGAAAAGTATGCAAAAAATATTTGGGATGATTTGGAGCATTTTAAATTTGTGCGCGCACGTAAACGCGCGGACAAATGCGTACGCGCGCATTTGCGCACGTTTATTGATCCAAAATTGACCGGACGGATATTGATCTTAATCATGATAATTATGAATGAGAAATAACTTTCCGTTATGAAGATATGATCATAAGTTGATTTTCACAAAATGGCGCTTGGATGACGTCACGATGACGTTGAGTCTATGAAAAGTCACGCAGTTCTAAGTTAGGCTAAGATCTATCATCATGGCAAGTTTCATGATAATGGCTTTAGCCATTCTTGAGATATCCTGCGAACAAAATTGAGGAAGAATAATAATATTTTCTTCTATACAGACACAAAATAAATACTAGACTTTAATTCGTCACTTAGACGAATTAGGTGATACGTATGATAATGGTTTACATAACGAATAATGCATTACACGATATATTATTTTGTAAAATGCTTCTCCCATTTATATGCTTCTCCCATTATGATCTATTCATATGTCAATATTAAATTGTGTCTCCTTGATCATCATGGATCTAGGGAAGATAGATTGAAACAATATATGACCTTTGACCCTGTGCAGTAACCAGTTACACATTTGACTATAATTTACATCATGAAGAACACGTTTTGACGATTTTATCTTATTCAAAGAAATGAAAATGTAATTGATAAATGATTATCATCATTATGATAATGATGATCATGATGATCATGATCATGATCATGAGCGCGATCATGACATCTTATTGAAAAAATGAGGGTTGATTTAGATAGCATATAGTCTCAGCTACAACATACTAAAAAATCAGCAAAATCCAAGCAGAAATAATGGCAATATTGCTCGCAAAAGACAGGAATGTAGACTCCAGATTTGAGAAAAAGTCATCTCCCATAGGGATTACACGCAAAAAGTAATGGATTAAGTGAAAATAGGGTAATAATAAAGTAAAAAGGGTTGTTTATGACATTATTTGCGATTCTACGTGTTTAAATAATCAAAGGAGATGGTACAGTGAAGGTCAAAAGGAAAAAAAAAGTGAAGAAAAAAATTGTTGGAGACACCCGGACTCGAACCAGGGATCTCGAGTTTGGAAGTCAAGTGCGTTACCGATATACCAAAACATCTCCCCTAGCGATTACACGTAAACGGGAAATGGAATTCTGAAATCCTACTTTGCAAGTGAAATATGAGCATGATCCCGGCATCTAATCGAAAAATAAAGGGCACACTTGTGATAGCTCATTGTCTCAGCTACAACATATTCGAAGCTCAGCGAAAATAAAGCTAAAACAACGGAGATTTTGCTCGCGAAAGACAGGAGTGTAGAATCCAGTTTTGAGAAAAAGTCATGTCCCATAGAGAATACACGCAAAATGTGAAAAATTGACATGCCTCCTTTAATCGCAAAAATACACCATGATACTTTTGCCAAAAAAAAAATTGTGAATACTGCATTTGTAGAAAATTGTCTCAGCTAGAACATATCAAAATTTGAAAGAAAATTGATCGATATTTACAGAGATACAATCAATTTTCCAAAAATATGCTGACGTCATAATATGCAAATTAAAATTTTGAGTTTGGAGGCCATTATGATGACGTCATAAGTTAATTGAGGATCAAATGAGACATGAAATCATATCTCCGACTCATAATCTATCCAAATATGAAAAAATATTAGGAGTTTTTATCTATTATAAAGAGTTACAATTAATTTTATATAGGAATGTTTTTGCCAATGTATTGTGGATAAAGATAACGCAAATCCGCGCGTGCTGTCAACTTTGACGGACGCTCATTGCGTTAATAAAAGGTGAACAAATTATCAAAATGCTTGGAAAAATGTACCAAATATGATGACAGAAAAAAATCGGCGATTCTATGTTGCAAAATGCCAGTACGCGCGAAAACGCGCGCGCATGGGCGTGTGCGTAATTTTTTTATCAAATGCTCCATATGGCCTGAAACGTATGCAAAAAAACTTTGGAATGATTTAGAGCATTTTAAATTTTTACGCGCGCGTAAACGCACGGACGAACGCGCACGCGCGCATTTGCGCACTTTTATTGACCTGAAATTGACCGGACGGATATTGATCTTAATCATGATATATATGAATGAAAAATTTCTTTACGTTATGAAGATATGATCATAAGTTGATTTTCACAAAATGGCGCCTGGATGACGTCACGATAATTTTGAGTCTTTGAAAAGTCACGCAGTTCTAAGTTAGACTAAGATCTATCATCATTGAAAGATTCGTGACAATGGCTTTATTCAGTCTTGAGATATCCTGCGAACAAATTCGAGGAAGAATAATAAATAAATAATAAATAATAAATAATAAATAACAATCTTGACGAAATCAAAAGGTGATACGTAGACTTCGTTACGTATCACCTAACTAGACTTTAATCCGTCACTTTGACGAATTAGGTGATACGTGCTATTTTGTTATCATGAAAGTGTGCCGATGATGATCTAATGATAATGATCTGAAATACGACAAAGACCATGATTAAGAGTGGTATAGCGCCCCCTTCAGGTATTCGATAGAGAGTTGTAGAATCAGGATTTCAGAAAAAGTCGCCTAACACGCTAACTAAGAAAATTCTGACATGTCGCCTTTAATTGAAATTTTCACTATAATGATGTCATAGAAATGATAAATGATGTACGTCAATATTGTAGATAATTTATTAGCTACACCGTATCAAAATTTGGGAGAACATAGAGTACAAATAAGCTAGATAGTGCTCAAAGATCAATGTCATGAAGATTCATGATGTGAACGAAATTCACCTTCCTTAGGCATAACACGCAAATTAAGAAAATTCTAAAAATGTGGCCTTTAATTGAATTTTGTACTATGATGACGTCAATGAAATAAAAAGTAGTGTGTATTTATCTTGAAGGCAATTGCCTCAACTACAAGATACCGAAATTTGGAAGAAAATCAGTCAATATTATGAGAAATATACTAAATTGTCCAGAAATATAATGACGTCATAATATGCAATTTTGTATTTTGATTTTCAAGGCCATTATGATGACGTCAAGATGTATTTAATGGCCAAATGAGCTATGAAATCATATCTCCGACTCATACTCTATCAAAATATGAAAAAAACTTGGCAGTCCTTATTCATCCCAATGGACTTTTTATAGGTATGTTTTTGTCCATATATACTATGTAATACATGAGCTCGCGCACAGATATTTATCTTGAACGGACGCTCATTCCGTTATTAATAGTGATAAAGAGATGAATATGGTATCAAAATGCTTGGAAAACTGTGCCAAACATGATGACAGAGAAAAATTGGCGATTTTATGTTGTAAAATGCCAGAACGCGCAAAAAACGCGTGCGCATGCGCGTTTGAGGGATTTTTTGTCAAATGCTCCATATGGCTTGAAACGTATGCAAAAAAAATTTAGGATGATTTGGAGCATTTTAAATTTTTGCGCGCACGTAAACGCGCGCAAAAACGCGTACGCGCGGATTTGCGCACGTTTTTTTATCAGAAATTGACCGGAAGGATATTGATCTTATTCATGATAAATATGAATGAAAAATTAGTTTCCGTTATGAAGATATGATCATAAGTTGATTTTCACAAAATGGCGCCTGGATGACGTCACGATAATTTTGTGTCTTTGAAAAGTCATGCAGTTCTAAGTTAGACTAAGATCTATCATCATTGTAAGTTTCATGATAATGGCTTTTGCCATTCTTGAGATATCCTGCGAACAAAATTGAGGAAGAATAATAATAATTTCTTCTATACAGACACAAAATAAATACTAGACTTTAATTCGTCACTTAGACGAATTAGGTGATACGTATGATAATGGTTTACATAACGAATAATGCATTACACGATATATTGTTTTGTAAAATGCTTCTCCCATTTATATGCTTCTCCCATTATGATCTATTCATATGTCAAGATTAAATTGTGTTTCCTTGATCATCATGGATCTAGGGAAGATAGATTGAAACAATATATGACCTTTGACCCTGTGCAGTAACCAGTTACACATTTGACTCTAATTTACATCATGAAGAACACCTTTTGACGATTTTATCTCATTCAAAGAAATGAAAATGTAATTGATAAATGATTATCATCATTATGATAATGATGATCATGATGATCATGATCATGATCATGAGCGCGATCATGACATCTTATTGAAAAAATGAGGGTTGATTTAGATAGCATATAGTCTCAGCTACAACATACTCAAAAATCAACAAAATCCAAGCAGAAATAACGGCGATATTGCTCGCAAAAGACAGGAATGTAGACTCCAGATTTGAGAAAAAGTCATCTCCCATAGGGTTTACACGCAAAAAGTAATGGATTAAGTGAAAATAGGGTAATAATAAAGTAAAAAGGGTTATTTATGACATTATTTGCGATTCTACGTGTTTAAATAATCAAAGGAGATGGTACAGTGAAGGTCAAAAGGAAAAAAAAGTGAAGCAAAAAATTGTTGGAGACACCCGGACTCGAACCAGGGATCTCGAGGTTGGAAGTCAAGTGCGTTACCGATATACCAAAACATCTCCCATAGCGATTACACGTAAACGGGAAATGGAATTCTGAAATCCCACTTTGCAAGTGAAATATGAGCATGATCCCGGCATCTAATCGAAAAATAAAGGGCACACTTGTGATAGCTCATTGTCTCAGCTACAACATATTCGAAGCTCAGCGAAAATGAAGCTAAAACAACGGAGATTTTGCTCGCGAAAGACAGGAGTGTAGAATCCAGTTTTGAGAAAAAGTCATGTCCCATAGAGAATACACGCAAAATGTGAAAAATTGACATGCCTCCTTTAATCGCAAAAATACACCATGATACTTTTGTCAAAAATAAAAATTGTGAATAATGCATTTGTAGAAAATTGTCTCAGCTAGAACATATCAAAATTTGAAAGAAAATTGATCGATATTTACAGAGATACAATCAATTTTCCAAAAATATGCTGACGTCATAATATGCAAATTGAAATTTTGAGTTTGGAGGCCATTATGATGACGTCATAAGTTAATTGAGGATCAAATGAGACATGAAATCATATCTCCGACTCATAATCTATCCAAATATGAAAAAATATTAGGAGTTTTTATCTATTATAAAGAGTTACAATTAATTTTATATAGGCATGTTTTTGCCAATGTATTGTGGATAAAGATAACGCAAATCCGCGCGTGCTGTCAACTTTGACGGACGCTCATTGCGTTAATAAAAGGTGAACAAATTATCAAAATGCTTGGAAAAATGTACCAAATATGATGACAGAAAAAAATCGGCGATTCTATGTTGCAAAATGCCAGTACGCGCGAAAACGCGCGCGCATGGGCGTGTGCGTAATTTTTTTATCAAATGCTCCATATGGCCTGAAACGTATGTAAAAAAAATTTGGGATGATTTGGAGCATTTTAAAAAATTTCGCGCGCGTACACGCGCGGACAAAAGCGTACGCGCATTTTTGCGCGCATTTTTTTACCTGAAATTGACCAGACGGATATTGATCATATTCATGATAAATATGAATTAAAAATTACTATCCGTTATGAAGATATGATCATTAGTTGATTTTCACAAAATGGCGCCTGGATGACGTCACGATAATTTTGAGTCTTTGAAAAGTCACGCAGTTCTAAGTTAGACTAAGATCTATCATCGTTGAAAGTTTCATGACAATGGCTTAATTCAGTCTTGAGATATCCTGCGAACAAAATCGAGGAAGAATAATAGGAATAGGAATAATAATAAAAATCTTGACGAAATCAATAGGTGATACGTAGACTTCGTTACGTATCACCTAATAAATAACAATCTTGACGAAAACAAAAGGTGATACGTTGACTTCGTTACGTATCACCTAATGATTCCTTCAAAATTTGCAATTTCAACTTTCGATCGAAAATTTTAACATGATCCCAACATCTGATTAAAAAACAAAGTCACCCTTTTTTGTAGCCCATGGTCTCAGCTATAACATACCCAAATTTGGGAGAAAACAGAGCACAAATAAGCAAGATAGTGCTCATAGATGAATGCCATGTAGATTCAAGATGTGAACAAAATTCACCTTCCATAGACATAACACGCAAATGACGAAAATTCTGACATGTGGCCTTTAATTGAATTTTGTACTATGATGACATCATTTAAATGAAAATTGGTGTGGACTAATCTCAAAGACGATTGCCTCGACTACAACATATTAAAATCTAGAAGAGAATCGATGAATATTAAGAGAAATACACTAAATTTTCCATAAACATAATGACGTCATAATATGCATTTTTGTATTTTTGACTTCCAAGGCCATTATGATGACGTCAAGATGTACTTAATGGCCAAATGAGATATGAAATCATACCTTCGACTCATACTCTATCTAAATATGAAAAAAAAATTGGCAATCCTTATTCATCCCAATGGACTTTTTATAGGCATGTTTTTGCCCGTATATGCTATGTATTACAAAAATCGCGCGTGCGGACGGTTATCTTGAACGGACGCTCATTCCGTTATTAATAGTGATAAAGAGATAAACTTGGTATCAAATTGTTCGGAAAATTATGAGGAATATCCTGTCAAAAGTTTTTGCTGAGGAATTATTTTTCGTTCGGCCGTGACGAACGAAAACGCGCAAAAATGCGTGTTTTGCGCGATTTTTTATGAATGCTTATAATGGCCTGAAACGTATGCAAAAAAAAATTAAGACGATTTTGAGCAATTTAAAATTTTACGCGCGCATTAACGCGCGCACCTACGCGTACGCGCATTTTTGCGCGCATTTATTGACCTGAAATTGACCCGACCAATATTGACCTTGATCATGACAAATATGAATGAGAAATGACTTTCCGTTATGAAGATATGATCATAAGTTGATTTTCACAAAATGGCGTCTGGATGACGTCACGATGACTTTGAGTCTTTGAAAAGTCACGCAGTTCTAAGTTAGACTAAGATCTATCATCATTGAAAGATTCATGATTATGGCTTTATTCAGTCTTGAGATATCCTGCGAACAAATTCGAGGAAGAATAATAATAAATAATAAATAACAATCTTGACGAAAACAAAAGGTGATACGTTGACTTCGTTACGTATCACCTAACTAGAAATTTAATTCGTCATGGTGACGAATTAGGTGGTCTGTTTTCAATTTTATGATCATTGAAAAGTCAAAAAAGAAAAAAAAATGAAGAAAAAAAATTGTTGGAGACGCCCGGACTCGAACCAGGGACCTCGAGGTCGGAAGTCAAGTGCATTACCGATATACCAAAACATTACCCATAGAGAATACACGTAAACGGAAAATGGAATTCTCAAATCCCTCTTTGCAAGTGAGATATGAGCATGATCCCGGCATCTGATCGAAAAATAAAGGGCACACTTGTGATAGCTTATTGTCTCAGCTGCAACATACTCAAAGCTCAGCGTAAACAAAGATAAAACGACGGAGATATTGCTCCCGAAAGACGAGAATGTAGAATCCAGTTTTGAGAAAAAGTCATGTCCCATAGAGAATACACGCAAAATGTGAAAAATTGACATGCCTCCTTTAAGCGCAAAAATACGCCATGATGCCTTTGTCAAAATGAAATATCGTGGAGACTGCATTTGTAGAGAATATTCTCAGGTAGAACATATCAAAATTTAAAAGAAAATTGATCAATATTTACAGAGATACAATCAATTTTCCAAAAATATGATGACGTCATAATATGCAAATTGAAATTTTGAGTTCGGAGGCCATTATGATGACGTCATGAGTTAATTGAGGGTCAAATGAGACATGAAATCATATCTCCAATTCATACTCTATCAAAATATGAAAACGAAATTGGGGTCACCTTGCATCCTAAAGCGCTACAATGGATTTTGTATAGGCATGTTTTTGCCCATGTATGCTATGTATTACGAGAGCTCGCACGCACGGACATTATCTTAAACGGACGCTCATTCCGTTATTACTGGTCAGAAAAAGGTGAACAAGGTATCAAAATGCATGGAAAAATGTGTCAAATATGATGACAGAAAAAATTCAGCGATTCTATGTTGTAAAATATCAGTACGCGCGAAAACGCGCGCCCATGCATGTGTGCGCGTTTTTTTGCAAAATGCTTAAAATGGCCTGAAACGTATGCAAAATTAATTTGAGAAGATTTGGAGCATTTTTATTTTTTGCTCGCGCGCTGACGCGCGGATGTACGCATGCGCGCGCGTTTTTTGACCTGAAATTGACCGGACGGATATTGACCTTAGTCATGATAAATATGAATAAGAAATGCCATTCCGTTATGAAGATATGATCATGAGTTGAAAGTACCAAAAAAAACACAAAATGGCGCCTGGATGACGTCATAAAGATTTGATGACCTTGAAAATGTTACTGTCACGTCTCATGACAATGACCTATGACTGTGCTAAAATTGAACGAAATTGATTGAACTGATCTTGAGTTATCCTGTTAACAAAAAAGTGCGGAGAAATAAAAATAAATAAAGAAAGAAAATTCTGACGAAAACAATAGGTGATCTGTTTTCAACAGACCACCTAATAAATAACAATCTTGACGAAAACAAAAGGTGATACGTTGACTTCGTTACGTATCACCTAATGATTCCTTCAAAATTTGCAATTTCAACTTTCGATCGAAAATTTTAACATGATCCCAACATCTGATTAAAAAACAAAGTCACCCTTTTTTGTAGCCCAAGGTCTCAGCTATAACATACCCAAATTTGGGAGAGAATAGAGCACAAATGAGCGAGATAGTGCTGAAAGATTGATGTGATGTAGATTCATAATGTGATCGAAATTCACCCTCCATAGACATAACACGCAAATGACGAAAATTCTGACATGTGGCCTTTAATTGAATTTCTTACTATGATGACATCATTTAAATGAAAATTGGTGTGGACTGATCTCGAAGACGATTGCCTCGGCTACAACATATTAAAATCTAGAAGAGAATCGATGAATATTAAGAGAAATACACTAAATTTCCCATAAACATAATGACGTCATAATATGCATTTTTGTATTTTTGACTTCCAAGGCCATTATGATGACGTCAAGATGTACTTAATGGCCAAATGAGATATGAAATCATACCTTCGACTCATACTCTATCTAAATATGAAAACAAATTGGCAGTCCTTATTCATATCAATGGACTTTTTATGGGCATGTTTTTGCCCGTATATGCTATGTATTACAAAAATCGCGCGTGCGGACGGTTATCTTGAACGGACGCTCATTCCGTTATTACTAATGATAAAGAGATAAACTTGGTATCAAATTGTTCGGAAAATTATGAGGAATATCCTGTCAAAAGTTTTTGCGGAGGAATTATTTTTCGTTCGGCCGTGACGAACGAAAACACGCAAAAATGCGTGTTTTGCGCGATTTTTTATGAATGCTTATAATGGCCTAAAACGTATGCAAAAAATTTTTTAGACGATTTTGAGCAATTAAAAATTTTACGCGCGCATTAACGCGCGCACCTACGCGTACGCGCATTTTTGCGCGCATTTATTGATCTGAAATTGACCTTGATCATGACAAATATGAATGAGAAATGGCTTTCTGTTATGAAGATATGATCATAAGTTGATTTTCACAAAATGGCGTCTGGATGACGTCACGATGACTTTGAGTCTTTGAAAAGTCACGCAGTTCTAAGTTAGACTAAGATCTATCATCATTGAAAGATTCATGATTATGGCTTTATTCAGTCTTGAGATATCCTGCGAACAAATTCGAGGAAGAATAATAATAAACTAGATTTGTAATACTTGTATGGAACAAGTATAGGTGGGCTGGTCGAACTAAAATTTGAGACAAAATAAAGGGTACATTTGAGATAGCTTATTGTCTCAGCTACAACATACTTGAAGTTCAGCGTAAACAAAGCTAAACGACAGAGATATTGCTCGCGAAAGAATCCAGTTTTGAGAAAAACTCATGTCCCATAGAGAATACACGCAAAATGTGAAAAATTGACATGCCTTTTTTAATCGCGAAAATACGCCCTGATGCCTTTGTCAAAATGAAAATTTGGGCTAATTATATTTGTAGAAAATTGTCTCAGCTAAAACATATCAACATTTTGAAGACAATCGATCAATATTTACAGAGAAACAATCAATTTTCCGTAAATATGCTGACGTCATAATATGCAAATTGAAATTTTGAGTTTGGAGGCCATTATGATGACGTAATGAGTTCATTGAGGGTCAAATGAGACATGAAATCATATCTCCAATTCATAATGTATCAAAATATGACCCCAAAATTGGGGTCACCTTGCATCCTAAAGGGCTACAATGGATCTTGTATAGGCATGTTTTTGCCCATATATGCTATGTATTACAAAAGCTCGCGCGCACGGAAATTTATGTTAAACGGTCGATCATTCCATTATTAATAGTCATAAAGAGACAAGCATGGTATCAATTTGTTTGTAAAAATATGTGGAATATTATGAAAGAAAAAAAATGGCGATTCTATGTTGTGTAATAGTTTTACGCGCGAAAACGCGCGCGCCGCACGCATGCGCGTGTGTGTGGGCGATTTTTTATAAAATGCTTAGAATGGCCTAAAACGTATGCAAAATGATTTTGAGACGATTTTGAGCATTTTAAATTTTTGCGCGCGCATTGACGCGCGGACGTACGCGCACGTGCGCGTTTTTTTACCTGAAATTGACCGGACCGATATTGACCTTGATCGTGCAAACTATGAATAAGAAATTACTTTCCGTTATGAAGATATGATCATAAGTTAAAATTCACAAAATGGCGCCTAGATGACGTAATCAGTCAAGGTCAAGGTTGAAAACGTTATTTTGATTTATTTATATGCCTATACATATGTGTGCCAAATTTCAAGGCATTTGATTGAGCCATTTTCAAGTTATCTTGCTAACAAAAAAGTGGTTAGAAATAAGAAAAATATTTAATAATAATAAATAAATAAAGGCAATTCTAACGAAATTATAAGGTGGTCTGTACGTTATACAGCCCACCTGATAATAATAAATAACAATCTTGACGAAAACAAAAGGTGATACGTTGACTTCGTTACGTATCACCTAACTAGACTTTAATTCGTCACTTAGACGAATTAGGTGATACGTATGATAATGGTTTACATAACGAATAATGCATTACACGATATATTATTTTATAAAATGATTCTCCCATTATGATCTATCCATATGTCAAGATTGAATCGTGTCTCCTTAATCATGGATCTAGGGAAGATAGATTGTGACGATATATGACAATTGACCCTGTGCAGTAACCAGTTACACCTTTGACTCTAATTTACATCATGAAGAACGCATTTTGACGATTTTATCTTATTCGAAGAAATGAAAATGTAATTGATAAATAAGAGCACATGCCTGAATAATAAAAGGGGATAGTGTTTGACGTCACGATGTCCCGTCGTAAATGAAAAGTCAAAATAAATGTGGGAATACATTAGCGATCATTTTTAGTTGTCGACGTGAGATTCGCAAGTTGCTTGATAATAAAATCTTTAAATATCGAATGGATATATACTGTCACTGTATAAGTATGTGGATTAGACCAGAGTTGAATTAAAAGGTAATAATATAGGAAAGGGAAAGAATGAGAGGCAGGGAGTATTGATTTTTTTTTCTTCAAGTAATGCATGGAACTGTAGATAGCTGAAGATAGTATTCGGAAGGGAAAGGAGCTTAGCAATCATCGAGGCCAGGATGGTAAAAAAAGAAGGAATGAAAGGGAAGTTTGATTTTGACCCATTGTGTTTGACTAAAATTCCTTCATGATCCCGTCATCAAGAAAGAAAATAAGTTGTATTTGGAACTTAGATCAGAAACTCAGCTACTACATATTATAATTTGGGAGAGATTCGAATAAAGATAAACGATATCCGGTTGAAAGTGCATTGTCGTTGATTACGAAATCAATTGAAATTGATTGAAATTAAATATTTTAATTTTAACGAGCAATATAATGGTGTCGGGAAATCCGATTTGATTACAAGTCCATCTGAGGTGGCCTCTGCTTCCGGATGAGGAAAGAAAGATCATGAGAGTTCAAAATAACAGGAAATAACACCCACCCGTATTCGGCATAGGCCTTCTTTGTGAAAATATGGGCAAAGTCCACAAATATGATAAGCAGATGTCCTGATAGTTTGCAGACACAAATCCTTGCCAGTCGATGTGCGTAACAGTGTCTGCACAGTGAGACAAGGAGGGCATATAGTGTGGTACGGTATGTCACTGAAACAGCTCCCGTAGGATTTTTATGCCAAATTTGATTTTTTTTTTTTTTTTTTTTGCATTTTGGGATTCATTGGGGTCCAAGCTATCATAAATTGATGGGGTTCAAATTTTCCTGAAGACACCAAATTTCCCTATTGCGCGTTATATATGCCATTTTGGCGCCCAATATGGACCCCCTAGGAAATGAAAGAGGGGTCCGAAAATTTGAACCCCATCATTTTTTACCAAAAGAGGGGTCCGAAAAAAACTCATACTCTATTATATCCACATATAATCAAACAACTGGGGTATCCGATCATTTAAAGAAGTTATGGCCCATTAAACATCTGGCATGTTTTTTTTATTTTTGGAAAATGTGCGCATGCGCGTGTTGTTATCTTTGACGCGCGCATATTACAACAACAAAAATGACTGAAATTTACAGGAATTGTTAATAAAAGTATCGTTAATCCAAAACGAGCAAAAAAGGGAAAACATTTGATCCTCGTGCGTTACAAACGCAAATACGCGCGCGCCGACCTGCACGCGCGGAAATTTTTGAAAAGCTTAAAATTGTCTGAAACGTATGCAAAATTACTTTGTTTGGAGTTTTGGGCATTTCGTTTTCTAATTTCTTTTTGACGCACGTGTACGCGCACGTTATAAGGGGCAGGCTCATTTACGTGGGCTAAATGTCTGACCCATGACCTGATCATGATTAATACAAAATTTGAATTGAAATCGATATTGGATGGCTGAGCTACGACCATTAATGATGTTTTACATAATGACGTCATGATGACGTCATGATGCCTTGGCGTCACTGAAAAGTCACGCAGTTCTAAGTTGGACTAAGATCTATCTTCAGGAAAGGTTTCATGAGAATTGCTTCAGCCATTCTTGAGATATCTTGCGAACAAATTTGAGGAAGAATAATAATAATTTCTTCTATACAGACACAAGATAAATACTAGACTTTAATTCGTCACTTAGACGAATTAGGTGATACGTATGATAATGGTCTACATAACGAATAATGCATTACACGATATATTATTTTGTAAAATGCTTCTCCCATTCATATGCTTCTCCCATTATGATCTTTTCATATGTCAAGATTAAATTGTGTCTCCTTGATCATCATGGATCTAGGGAAGATAGATTAAAACAATATATGACCTTTGACCCTGTGCAGTAACCAGTTACACATTTGACTCTAATTTACATCATGAAGAACACATTTTGACGATTTTTATCTTATTCAAAGAAATGAAAATGTAATTGATAAATGATTATCATCATTATGATAATGATGATCATGATGATCATGATCATGATCATGAGCGCGATCATGACATCTTATTGAAAAAATGAGGGTTGATTTAGATAGCATATAGTCTCAGCTACAACATACTCAAAAATCAACAAAATCCAAGCAGAAATAACGGCGATATTGCTCGCAAAAGACAGGAATGTAGACTCCAGATTTTAGAAAAAGTCATCTCCCATAGGGATTACACGCAAAAAGTAATGGATTAAGTGAAAATAGGGTAATAATAAAGTAAAAAGGGTTATTTATGACATTATTTGCGAATCTACGTGTTTAAATAATCAAAAGAGATGGTACAGTAAAAGTCAAAAGGAAAAAAAAGTGAAGCAAAAAATTGTTGGAGGCACCCGGACTCGAACCAGGGATCTCGAGGTTGGAAGTCAAGTGCGTTACCGATACACCAAAACATCTCCCATAGCGATTACACGTAAACGGGAAATGGAATTCTCACATCCTACTTTGCAAGTGAAATATGAGCATGATCCCGGTATCTAATCGAAAAATAAAAAGCAAAATTGTGATAGCTTATGGTCTCAGCTACAACATATTCAAAGCTCAGCGAAAACTAAGCTAAAACAACGGAGATTTCGCTCGCGAAAGACAGGAGTGTAGAATCCAGTTTTGAGAAAAAGTCATGTCCCATAGAGAATACACGCAAAATGTGAAAAATAGACATGCCTCCTTTAATCGCAAAAATACGCCATGATGCCTTTGTCAAAATGGAAAATCGTGATAACTATGTTTGTAGAAAATTGTCACAGCTAGAACATAGCCAAATTTGGAAGAAAATCAATAAATATAACGAGAAATACACTAAATTTTCCATGAATATGCTGACGTCATAATATGCAAATTGAAATTTTGAGTTTGGAGGCCATTATGATGACGTCATGAGTTAATTGAGGGTCAAATGAGACATAAAATCATATCTTAGACTCATAATCTATCTAAATATGAAAAAATATTGGGAGTTCCTGTCTATTCTGAAGAGTTACAAAGAATTTTGTATAGGCATGTTTTTGCTCATGTATTGTGGATAAAGATAACGCAGGTCCGCGCGCGCTGTCAACTTTGACGGACGCTCATTGCGTTATTAAAAGGTTAACAAGTTATCAAAATGCTTGGAAAAATGTGCCAAATATGATGATAGACAAAATTCGGCGATTTTATGTTGCAAAATGCTAGTACGCGCAAAAAACGCGCGCGCATGCGCGTGAGCATAATTTTTTGTCAAATGCTCCATATGGCCTAAAACGTATGCCAAAAAATGTTGGGATGATTTAGAGCATTTTAATTTTTTGCGCCCGCGTAAACTCGCGAACGAACGCGCACGCGCGCATTTGCGCACGTTTATTGACCTGAAATTGACCGGACGGATATTGATCTTAATCGTGATAATTATGAATGAGAAATACTTTTCCGTTATGAAGATATGATCATAAGTTGATTTTCACAAAATGGCGCCTGGATGACGTCACAATGACTTTGAGTCTTTGAAAAGTCACGCAGTTCTAAGTTAGACTAAGATCTATCATCATGGCAAGTTTCATGATAATGGCTTTAGCCATTCTTGAGATATCCTGCGAACAAAATTGAGGAAGAATAATAATAATTTCTTCTATACAGACACAAAATAAATACTAGACTTTAATTCGTCACTTTGACGAATTAGGTGATACGTGCTATTTTGTTATCATGAAAGTGTACCGATGATGATCTCATGATAATGATCATAAATACGATAAAGACCATGATTAAGAGTGGTATAGCGCCCCCTTCAGGTATTCGATAGAGATTTGTAGAATCAGGATTTCAGAAAAAGTCGCCTAACACGCAACCTAAGAAAATTCCGACATGCCACCTTTAATTGAAATTTTGACTATGATGATGTCATCGAAATGATAAATGATGTACGACAATATTGTAGATAATTTATTAGCTACACCGTATTAAAATTTGGGAGAACATAGATAAGCTAGATAGTGCTCAAAGATCAATGTCATGAAGAGTCATGATGTGAACGAAATTCACCTTCCTTAGGCATAACACTCAAATTAAGACAATTCTGAAATGTGGCCTTTAATTGAATTTTGTACTATAATGACGTCAATAAAATAAAAAGTAGTGTGTATTTATCTTGAAGGCAATTGCCTCAACTACAAGATACCGACATTTGGAAGAAAATCAGTCAATATTAGGAGAAATACACTAAATTAAAAAAAAATATAATGACGTCACAATATGCAATTATGTATTTTGACTTCCAAGGCCATTATGATGACGTCAAGATGTATTTAATGGCCAAATGAGTTGTGAAATCATATCTCCGACTCATACTCTATCAAAATATGAAAAAAACTTGGCAGTCCTTATTCATCCCAATGGACTTTTTATAGGCATGTTTTTGCCCATATATACTATGTAATACATGAGCTCGCGCACACGGATATTTATCTTGAACGGACGCTTATTCCTTTATTAATAGTGATAAAGAGATGAACATGGTATCAAAATGCTTGGAAAAATGTGCCAAACATGATGATAGAGAAAATTTGGTGATTATATGTTGCAAAATGCCAGAACGCGCAAAAAACGCGCGCGCATGAGCGTTTGAGTGATTTTTTTGTCAAATGCTCCATATGGCTTGAAACGTATGCCAAAAAAATTGAGAATGATTTGGAGCATTTTAAATTTTTGCGCGCACGTAAACGCGCGCACGAACGCGTACGCGCGGATTTTCGCACGTTTTTTTATCTGAAATTGACAGGAAGGATATTGATCTTATTCATGATAAATATGAATGAAAAATTACTTTCCGTTATGAAGATATGATCATAAGTTGATTTTTACAAAATGGCGCCTGGATGACGTCACGATAATTTTGAGTCTTTGAAAAGTCATGCAGTTCTAAGTTAGACTAAGATCTATCATCATTGAAAGTTTCATGACAATGGCTTTAGCCATTCTTGAGATATCCTGCGAACAAAATTGAGGAAGAATAATAATAATTTCTTCTATACAGACACAAAATAAATACTAGACTTTAATTCGTCACTTAGACGAATTAGGTGATACGTATGATAATGGTTTACCTAACGAATAATGCATTACACGATATATTATTTTGTAAAATGCTTTTCCCATTTATATGCTTCTCCCATTATGATCTATTCATATGTCAAGATTAAATTGTGTCTCCTTGATCATCATGGATCTAGGGAAGATAGATTGAAACAATATATGACCTTTGACCCTGTGCAGTAACTAGTTACACATTTGACTCTAATTTACATCATGAACAACACCTTTTGACGATTTTATCTTATTCAAAGAAATGAAAATGTAATTGATAAATGATTATCATCATTATGATAATGATGATCATGATGATAATGATCATGATCATGAGCGCGATCATGACATCTTATTAAAAAAATGAGGGTTGATTTAGATAGCATATAGTCTCAGCTACAACACACTCAAAAATCAACAAAATCCAAGCCGAAATAACGGCGATATTGCTCGCAAAAGACAGGAATGTAGACTCCAGATTTGAGAAAAAGTCATCTCCTATAGGGATTACACGCAAAAAGTAATGGATTAAGTGAAAATAGGGTAATAATAAAGTAAAAAGGGTTATTTATGACAATATTTGCGAATCTACGTGTTTAAATAATCAAAGGAGTTGGTACAGTGAAGGTCAAAAGGAAAAAAAAGTGAAAAAAAAAAGTGTTGGAGACACCCGGACTCGAACCAGGGATCTCGAGGTTGGAAGTCAAGTGCGTTACCGATATACCAAAACATCTCCCATAGCGATTACACGTAAACGGGAAATGAAATTCAGAAATCCTACTTTGCAAGTGAAATATGAGCATGATCCCGGCATCTAATCGAAAAATAAAGGGCACACTTTTGATAGCTCATTGTCTCAGCTACAACATATTCGAAGCTCAGCAAAAACGAAGCTAAAACAACGGAGATTTTGCTCGCGAAAGACAGGAGTGTAGAATCCAGTTTTGAGAAAAAGTCATGTCCCATAGAGAATACGCGCAAAATGCGAAAAATTGACATGCCTCCTTTAATCGCAAAAATACACCATGATACTTTTGTCAAAAATAAAAATTGTGAATACTACATTTGTAGAAAATTGTCTCAGCTAGAACATATCAAAATTTGAAAGAAAATTGATCGATATTTACAGAGATACAATCAATTTTCCAAAAATATGCTGACGTCATAATATGCAAATTGAAATTTTGAGTTTGGAGGCCATTATGATGACGTCATAAGTTAATTGAGGATCAAATGAGACATGAAATCATATCTCCGACTCATAATCTATCCAAATATGAAAAAATATTAGGAGTTTCTATCTATTATAAAGAGTTACAATTAATTTTATATAGGCATGTTTTTGCCAATGTATTGTGGATAAAGATAACGCAAATCCGCGCGTGCTGTCAACTTTGACGGACGCTCATTGCGTTAATAAAAGGTGAACAAATTATCAAAATGCTTGGAAAAATGTACCAAATATGATGACAGAAAAAAATCGGCGATTCTATGTTGCAAAATGCCAGTACGCGCGAAAACGCGCGCGCATGGGCGTGTGCGTAATTTTTTTATCAAATGCTCCATATGGCCTGAAACGTATGTAAAAAAAATTTGGGATGATTTGGAGCATTTTAAAAAAATTCGCGCGCGTAAACGCGCGGACAAAAGCGTACGCGCATTTTTGCGCGCATTTTTTGACCTGAAATTGACCAGACGGATATTGATCATATTCATGATAAATATGAATGAAAAATTACTATCCGTTATGAAGATATGATCATTAGTTGATTTTCACAAAATGGCGCCTAGATGACGTCATGATGACTTTGAGTCTTTGAAAAGTCACGCAGTTCTAAGTTAGACTAAGATCTATCATCATTGAAAGATTCATAACAATGGCTTTATTCAGTCTTGAGATATCCTGCGAACAAATTCGAGGAAGAATAATAATAATAACTAGACTTTAATTCGTCACTTAGACGATTTAGGTGATACGTATGATAATGGTTTACATAAAGAATAATGCATTACACGATATATTATTTTGTAAAATGCTTCTCCCATTTATATGCTTCTCTCATTATGATCTATTCATATGTCAAGATTAAATTGTGTCTCCTTGATTATCATGGATCTAGGGAAGATAGATTGAAACGATATATGACCTTTGACCCTGTGCAGTAACCAGTTACACATTTGACTCTAATTTACATCATGAAGAACACCTTTTGACGATTTTATCTTATTCAAAGAAATGAAAATGTAATTGATAAATGATTATCATCATTATGATAATGATGATCATGATGATCATGATCATGATCATGAGCGCGATCATGACATCTTATTGAAAAGATGAGAGATGATTTAGATAGCATATAGTCTCAGCTACAACATACTCAAAAATCAACAAAATCCAAGCAGAAATAACGGCGATATTGCTCGCAAAAGACAGGAATGTAGACTCCAGATTTGAGAAAAAGTCATCTCCCATAGGGATTACACGCAAAAAGTAATGGATTAAGTGAAAATAGGGTAATTAATAAAGTAAAAAGGGTTATTTATGACATTATTTGCGATTCTACGTGTTTAAATAATCAAAGGAGATGGTACAATGAAGGTCAAAAGGAAAAAAAAAGTGAAGCAAAAAATTGTTGGAGACACCCGGACTCGAACCAGGGATCTCGAGGTTGGAAGTCAAGTGCGTTACCGATATACCAAAACATCTCCCATAGCGATTACACGTAAACGGGAAATGGAATTCTAAAATCCTACTTTGCAAGTGAAATATGAGCATGATCCCGGCATCTAATCGAAAAATAAAGGGAACACTTATGGTAGCCCATTGTCTCAGCAACAACATATCCGAAGCTCAGCGAAAACAAAGATAAAACAACGGAGATTTTGCTCGCGAAAGACAGGAGTGTAGAATCCAGTTTTGAGAAAAAGTCATGTCCCATAGAGAATACACGCAAAATGTGAAAAATTGACATGCCTCCTTTAATCGCAAAAATACACCATGATACTTTTGTCAAAAATTAAAATTGTGAACACTGAATTTGTAGAAAATTGTTTCAGCTAGAACATATCAAAATTTGAAAGAAAATTGATTGATATTTACAGAGATACAATCAATTTTCCAAAAATATGATGACGTCATAATATGCAAATTGAAATTTTGAGTTTGGAGGCCATTATGATGACGTCATGAGTTAATTGAGGATCAAATGAGACATGAAATGATATCTCCAACTCATAATCTATCCAAATATGAAAAAAATATTAGGAGTTTCTATCTATTCTAAAGAGTTACAATGAATTTTATATAGGCATGTTTTTGCCCATGTATTGTAGATAAAGATAACGCAAATCCGCGCGTGCTGTCAACTTTGACGGACGCTCATTGCGTTAATAAAAGGTGAACAAGTTATCAAAATGCTTGGAAAAATGTACCAAATATGATGACAGAAAAAAATCGGCGATTCTATGTTGCAAAATGCAAGTACGCGCGAAAACGCGCGCGCATGCACGTGTGCGTAATTTTTTTATCAAATGCTCTATATGGCCTGAAACGTATGTAAAAAAAATTTGGGATGATTTGGAGCATTTTAAAAAATTTCGCGCGCGTAAACGCGCGGACAAAAGCGTACGCGCATTTTTGCGCGCATTTCTTGACCTGAAATTGACCGGACGGATATCGATCTAATTCGTGATAAATATGAATGAAAAATTACTTTCCGTTATGAAGATATGATCATAAGTCGATTTTCACAAAATGGCGCCTGGATGACGTCACGATAATTTTGAGTCTTTGAAAAGTCACGCAGTTCTAAGTTAGACTAAGGTCTATCATCATTGAAAATTTCATGACAATGGCTTTATTCAATCTTGAGATATCCTGCGAACAAAATCGAGGAAGAATAATAAATAATAAATAAATAAATAATAAATAAAAATCTTGACGAAATCAATAGGTGATACGTAGACTTCGTTACGTATCACCTAATAAATAAATAACAATCTTGACGAAATCAATAGGTGATACGTAGACTTCGTTACGTATCACCTAACTAGAAATTGAATTCGTCATGGTGACGAATTAGGTGGTCTGTTTTCAATTTTATGATCATTGAAAAGTCAAAAAAAAAAAAAAAATGAAGAAAAAAAATTGTTGGAGACGCCCGGACTCGAACCAGGGACCTCGAGGTCGGAAGTCAAGTGCGTTACCGATATACCAAAACATTTCCCATAGAGATTACACGTAAACGGAAAATGGAATGCACAAATCCCTCTTTGCAAGTGAGATATGAGCATGATCCCGGCATCTGATCGAAAAATAAAGGGCACACTTGTGATAGCTTATTGTCTCAGCTACAACATACTCAAAGCTCAGCGTAAAAAAAGCTAAAACAACGGAGATATTGCTCCCGAAAGACGATAATGTAGAATCCAGTTTTGAGAAAAAGTCATGTCCCATAGAGAATACACGCAAAATGTGAAAAATTGACATGCCTCCTTTAATCGCAAAAATACGCCATGATGCCTTTGTCAAAATGAAAAATTGTGGACACTATATTTGTAGAAAATTGTTTCAGCTAGAACATATCGAAATTTATAAGAAAATCAATCAATATTTACAGAGATACAATCAATTTTCGAAAAATATGCTGACGTCATAACATCCAAATTACATTTTTGAGTTTGGAGGACATTATGGTGACGTCATGAGTTAATTGAGATTCAAATGAGACATGAAATCATATTTACGACTCATAATCTATCTAATTATGAAAAAATATTGGGAGTTCCTATCTATTCTGAAGGGTTACAAAGAATTTTGTATAGGTATGTTTTTGCTCATGTATTGTGGATAAAGATAACGCAGGTCCGCGCGCACTGTCAACTTTGACGGACGCTCATTGCGTTAATTAAAAGATAAACAAGTTATCAAAATGCTTGGAAAAATGTGCCAAATAAGATGATAGAGAAAATTTGGCGATTCTATGTTGCAAAATGCTAGTACGCGCAATAAACGCGCGCGCATTCGCGTGAGCGTGATTTTTTGTCAAATGCTCTATATGGCCTGAAACGTATGCAAAAAAAATTTGGGATGATTTAGAGCATTTTAAATTTTTGCGCGCGCGTAAACGGGCGGACGAACGCGCACGCGCGCATTTGCGCACGTTTATTGACCTGAAATTGACCGGACGGATATTGATCTTATTCTTGATAAATATGAATGAAAAATTACTTTCCGTTATGAAGATATGATCATAAGTTGATTTTCACAAAATGGCGCCTGGATGACGTCACGATAATTTTGAGTCTTTGAAAAGTCACGCAGTTCTAAGTTAGACTAAGATCTATCATCATTGAAAGTTTCATGACAATGGCTTTATTCAGTCTTGAGATATCCTGCGAACAAAATCGAGGAAGAATAATAGGAAGAAGAAGAATAATAATAAAAATCTTGACGAAATCAATAGGTGATACGTAGACGTCGTTACGTATCACCTAACAATAGGTGATACGTAGACTTCGTTACGTATCACCTAATAAAGAAAAATCTTGACGAAATCAAAAGGTGATACGTATATTTCATACGTATCACCTTATACCCCCTTCACATACACGGATTTTTCTTACGAGTCCTTACGGATCGCCAACTCGTAGTCAATCGCAAGCATCCGTAAATAACTCGCTGGTATCCGTAAATAACTCGTCACAACTCGCAACAACTCGTAGACACTCTTAAGGATCCGTGAAAGGAGAGGCAAATTTTTTGACATGTCAAAAATCTTCTTACGATTGTCCACGGATTGATTTGTCCGTAAATAGCTCGTAAATAGCTCGTAACCATCCGTCAACCGCTCGCAACAACACGCCACCATCCGTAAACTGCTCGCAAGAATCCGTAAATGACTCGTAACAGATTTTTGTAACGATTCGTTATGATAAGTTTACGATCAGTTTACGGATTATTTACGGATTATTGCGAGCAGTTTAAGGATGGTTACGTGTGCTTACGTGGTGTTTACGATTTTATTCGGGTCATTTTACGATGGCTTTACGGATTGATACGGGTTATTACGAGCATTTTAAGAGTACTTACGAGTACTTTACGAATAGATACGTATACTTTACGTATGCTTACGAACTGTTTACGATTTGGGGAAAGGTATAAAAGCTGCAAATTCGAACACTTCATTTTCAGTTATTAATTTTTGGCTAAAAATCGTGAGGACTCGTGAATACTCGTAACATACTCGTAACTATTCGTAACAACACGTAAACAGGTCGTAACTAACACGTTAGTTGCTCGTAGTTATCCGTGACAACTCGTAACAATCCATGGACTGTTGCCGTAAATACATCGTAATAACTCGTAATGATCCGTAATAAACCGCAAACCGCTCGTAATAACTCTTAACCCGGTCGTAAAAGTGGCCAAATCGTAAGGATCCGTGAAAGATCCGTGAATTTGTGCGATCCGTAAGGACTCGTAAGAAAGATCCGTGTATGTGAAGGGGGTATAAATAAATAAATAAATAAATAATAAAGAAAAATCTTGACGAAATCAATAGGTGATACGTAGACTTCGTTACGTATCACCTAATGAAGACAAATATTGTTGGAGACACCCGGACTCGAACCATGGATCTCGAGGATGGAAGTCGAGTGCGTTACCGATATACCAAAACATTTCCTATAGCGATTACGCGTAAACGGGAAATGGAATTCTCAAATCCTACTTTGCAAGTGAAATATGAGCATAATCCCGGCATCTGATCGAAAAATGAAAAGCACACGTGTGATAGATTATTGTCTCAGCTACAACATATTCGAAGCTCAGCAAAAACTAAGTTAAGACAACGGAGATTTTGCTCGTGAAAGACAGGAAGGTAGAATCCAGTTTTGAGAAGAAGTCATGTCCCATAGAGAATACACGCAAAATGTGAAAAATTGACATGCCTCCTTTAATCGCAAAAATACGCCATGATGCCTTTGTCAAAGTGAAAAATTGTGGGCACTATATTTGTAGAAAATTGTTTCAGCTAGAACATATCGAAATTTGAAAGAAAATCAATCAATATTTACAGAGATACAATCAATTTTCAAAAAATATGCTGACGTCATAACATCCAAATTAAATTTTTGAGTTTGGAGGACATTATGGTGACGTCATGAGTTAATTGAGGGTCAAATGAGACATGAAATCATATTGACGACTCATAATCTATCTAAATATAAAAAAATATTGGGAGTTCCTATCTATTCTGAAGGGTTACAAAGAATTTTGTATAGGCATCTTTTTGCTCATGTATTGTGGATAAAGATAACGCAGGTCCGCGCACACTGTCAACTTTGACGGACGCTCATTGCGTTATTAAAAGATGAACAAGTTATCAAAATGCTTGGAAAAATGTGCCAAATAAGATGATAGAGAAAATTCGGCGATTCTAGGTTGCAAAATGCTAGTACGCGCAAAAAACGCGCGCGCATGCGCGTGTGCGTGATTTTTTGTCAAATGCTCCATATGGCCTGAAACGTATGCAAAAAAAATTTGGGATGATTTAGAGCATTTTAAATTTTTGCGCGCGCGTAAACGCGCGGACGAACGCGCACGCGCGCATTTGCGCACGTCTATTGACCTGAAATTGACCGGAGGGATATTGATCTTAATCGTGATAAATATGAATGAGAAATACTTTTTCGTTATGAAGATATGATCATTAGTTGATTTTCACAAAATGGCGCCTAGATGACGTCACGGTGATCTTGAGTCTCTGAAAAGTCACGCAGTTCTAAGTTAGACTAATATCTATCATCATTACAAGTTTCATGATAATAGCTTTATTCATTCTTGAGATATCTTGCGAACAAATTCGAGGAAGAATAATAAAAAAAAAAAAAAAATAAATAAATAAATAATAAAGAAAAATCTTGACGAAATCAAAAGGTGATACGTAGACTTCGTTACGTATCACCTAATAAATAATAACAATCTTGACGAAATCAATAGGTGATACGTAGACTTCGTTACGTATCACCTAACTAGACTTTAATTCGTCACTTTGACGAATTAGGTGATACGTATGCTTATGTGTAACATAATGAAGAACGCATTTTCAAGATTTCCTCTTTCGTTTACTACTCCCATTATGGTCTATCCATGAGTCAAGTTTCAACTGTAGGGCAGAGGGAGACAGACCAAGAAAATAAGAGGGAGGCAAGAGAGAGAGAAAGAGAGAGGGAGAGGGTGAAAGAGAAGAGAGATAGATAGATACAGAGACAGACCAAAATCGGAGAGGGGCAGAACATGAGAGGAGAAGTAAAAGAGCAAGAGAGAGGAGAGAGAGAGATGCAATTGAGAACAATGCCTTCAGGATGACCATGATTAAAAGTGGTATAGCGCCCCCTTCAGGTATTCGATTGAGGATTGTTATATATAATAATTGACATGTCACCTATGATTGAATTTTTGACTATGATAACGTCATGATAATGTTAGATAGTCTACATAAATCTTGTGGAAACCTGTCTCAGCTGCAACATACTCAAAATCAACAAAATCCAAGCAGAAATAACGGCGATATTGCTCGCAAAAGACAGGAATGTAGAATCCAGATTTGAGAAAAAAATCATCTCCCATAGGGATTACACGCAAAAAGTAATGGATCAAGTGAAAATAGGGTAATAATAAAGTAAAAAGGGTTGTTTATTACATTATTTGCGATTCTACATGTTTTAATAATCAAAGGAGATGGTACAGTGAAAGGTCAAAAGGAAAAAAAAGTGAAGAAAAAATTGTTGGAGACACCCGGACTCGAACCAGGGATCTCGAGGTTGGAAGTCAAGTGCGTATACCGATATACCCAAACATCTCCCATAGCGATTACACGTAAACAGCAAATGGAATTCTGAAATCTTACTTTGCAAGTGAAATATGAGCATGATCCCGGCATCTGATCGAAAAATAAATGCTACATTTATGATAGCTTATTGTCTAAGCTACAACATACTCGAATCTCAGCGTAAACAAAGCTAAAACAACGGAGATATTGCTCGCGAAAGACAAGAATGTAGAATCCACTTTTGAGAAAAAGTCATGTCCCATAGAGAATGCATGCAAAATGTAAAAAATTGACATGCCTCCTTAAATTGCAAGATTACGCCATGATGCCTTTGTCAAAATGAAAAATTGTGGACACTGCATTTGTAGAAAATTGTCTCAGCTAGAACATATTAAAATTTCAAACAAAATCAATTAATATTTACAGAGATACAATCAGTTTTCCCAAAAAATGCTTACGTCATAATGTGCAAATTAAAATTTTGAGTTCGGAGGCCATTATGATGACGTCATGATTTAATTGAGGGTCAAATGAGACATGAAATCATATCTCCGACTCATAATCTATCTAAATATGAAAAAAATATTGGGAGTTCCTATCTATTCTAAAGAGTTACAATGAATTTTGTATAGGCATGATTTTGCCCATATATTGTGGATAAAGATAACGCAGATCCGCGCGCGCTGTCAACTTTGGCGGACGCTCATTGCGTTATTAAAAGATGAACAAGTTATCAAAATGCTTGGAAAAATGTGCCAAATATGATGATAAAGAAATTTCGGCGATTCTATGTTGCAAAATGCTAGTACGCGCAAAAAACGCGCGCGCATGTGCGTGTGCGTGATTTTTTGTCAAATGCTCTATATGGCCTGAAACGTATGCAAAAAAAAATTGGAATGATTTAGAGCATTTTAAATTTTTGCGCGCGCGTAAACGCGCGGACGAGCGCGCACGCGCGCATTTGCGCACGTTTTTTGACCTGAAATTGACCGGACGGATATTGATCTTAATCGTGATAATTATGAATGAGAAATACTTTTCCGTTATGAAGATATGATCATTAGTTGATTTTCACTAAATGGCGCCTAGATGACGTCATGATGACTTTGATTCTTTGAAAAGTCACGCAGTTCTAAGTTAGACTAAGATCTATCATCATTGAAAGATTCATTACAATGGCTTTATTGAGTCTTGAGATATCCTGCGAACAAATTCGAGGAAGAATAATAATAAATAATAAATAATAAATAAATAAATAAATAACAATCTTGACGAAATCAAAAGGTGATACGTAGACTTCGTTACGTATCACCTAACTAGACTTGAATTCGTCACTTTGACGAATTAGGTGATACGTATGCTCATGTGTAACATAATAAAGAACGCATTTTCACGATTTCATATTTCGTTTACTACTTCCATTATGGTCTATCCATGAGTCAAGTTTCAACTGTAGGGCAGAGGGAGACAGACCAAGAGAATAAGAGGGACGCAAGGCAAGAGAGAGAGAGAGAGGGAGAGGGTGAAATAGAAGAGAGAGATAGATAGATGCAGAGACAGACCAAAAAAGGAGAGGGGCAGAACATGAGAGGAGAAGTAAAAGAGCAAGAGAGAGGAGAGAGAGAGAGATGCAATTGAGAACAATGCCTTCCAGATGACCATGATTGAAAGTGGTATAGCGCCCCCTTCAGGTATTCGATTGAGGATTGTTATATATGATAATTGACATGTCACCTATGATTGAATTTTTGACTATGATAACGTCGTGATAATGTTAAATAGTCTACATAGATCTCGTGAAAACTTGTCTCAGCTACAACATACTAAAAATAAAAAAAATCCAAGCAGAAATACCGGCGATATTGCTCAAAACACATGAATGTAAAATCCAGATTTGAGAAAAAGTCATCTCCCATAGGAAATACACCCAAAAAGTAATAGATTAAGTGTAAATAGGGTAATAATAAAGTAAATAGGGTAGTTTATTACATTATTTGCGATTCTACATGTTTTAATAATTAAAGGAGATGGTACAGTGAAAGGTCAAAAAGAAAAAAAAAAGGAAAAAAAAAATTGTTGGAGACGCCCGGACTCGAACCAGGGATCTCAAGGTCGGAAGTCAAGTGCGTTACCGATATACCAAAACATTTCCCATAGCGATTACACGTAAACGGAAAATGGAATTCTCAAATCCCACTTTGCAAGTGAAATATGAGCATGATCCCGGCTTATGATCGAAAAATAAAGTGCACATTAGAGATAGCTTATTGTCTCAGCTACAACATATCCGAAGCTCAGCGTAAACAAAGCTAAAACAACGGAGATATTGCTCGCGAAAGACAAGAATGTAGAATCCACTTTTGAGAAAAAGTCATGTCCCATAGAGAATGCACGCAAAATGTAAAAAATTGACATGCCTCCTTTAATTGCAAGATTACGCCATGATGCCTTTGTCAAAATGAAAAATTGTGGAAACTACATTTGTAGTAAATTGTCTCAGCTAGAACATATCGAAATTTGAAACAAAATCAATCAATATTTACAGAGATACAATCAGTTTTCCAAAAATATGCTTACGTCATAATGTGCAAATTAAAATTTTGAGTTCGGAGGCCATTATGATGACGTCATGATTTAATTGAGGGTCAAATGAGACATGAAATCATATCTCCGACTCATAATCTATCTAAATATGAAAAAATATTGGGAGTTTCTATCTTTTCTGAAGAGTTACAAAGAATTTTGTATAGGCATGTTTTTGCTCATGTATTGTGGATAAAGATAACGCAGGTCCGCGCGCGCTGTCAACTTTGACGGACGCTCATTGCGTTATTACAAGATTAACAAGTTATCAAAATGCTTGGAAAAATGTGCCAAATATGATTACAGAGGATATTCGGCGATTCTACGTTGCAAAATGCTAGTACGCGCAAAAAACGCGCGCGCATGCGCGTGAGCGTGATTTTTTGTCAAATGCTCCATATGGCCTGAAACGTATGCAAAAAAAAATTGGGATGATTTAGAGCATTTTAAATTTTTGCGCGCGCGTAAACGCGCGGACGAACGCGCTCGCGCGCTTTTGCGCACGTTTATTGGCCTGAAATTGACCGGACGGATATTGATCTTATTCATGATAAATATTAATAAAAAACTACTTTCCGTTATGAAGATATGATCATAAGTTGATTTTCACAAAATGGCGCCTGGATGACGTCACGATGACTTTGAGTCTTTGAAAAGTCACGCAGTTCTAAGTTAGACTAAGATCTATCATCAATGCGAGTTTCATGATAATGGCTTTATTCAATCTTGAGATATCCTGCGAACAAAATCGAGGAAGAATAATAGGAAGAAGAATAATAATAACTAGACTTTAATTCGTCACTTTGACGATTTAGGTGATACGTGCTATTTTGTTATCATGAAAGTGTGCCGATGATGATCTCATGATAATGATCATAAATACGATAAAGACCATGATTAAGAGTGGTAAAGCGCCCCCTTCAGGTATTCGATAGAGATTTGTAGAATCAGGATTTCAGAAAAAGTCGCCTAACACGCAAACTAAGAAAATTCTGACATGTCATCCAAATGATAAATGATGTACGTCTATATTGTAAATAATTGATTAGCTACACCATATCAAAATTTGGGAGAACATAGAATACAAATTAGCTAGATAGTGCTCAAAGATCAATGTCATGAAGATTTATGATGTGAACGAAATTCACCTTCATTAGGCATAACACTCAAATTAAGAAAATTCTGAAATGTGGCCTTTAATTGAATTTTGTACTATGATGACGTCAATGAAATAAAAAGTAGTGTGTATTTATCTTGAAGGCAATTGCCTCAACTACAAGATACCGAAATTTGGAAGAAAAAAAGTCAATATTATGAGAAATACACTAAATTTTCCATAAATATAATGACGTCATAATATGCAATTTTGTATTTTGACTTTCAAGGCCATTATGATGACGTCAAGATGTATTTCATGGCCTAATAAGATATGAAATTATATCTCCGACTCATACTGTATCTAAATATGAAACAAAAATGGCAGTCCTTATTCATCCCGATGTACTTTTTATAGGCATGTTTTTGCCCATATATGCTATGTAATACATTACCTCGCGCGCGCGGATATTTATCTTCGACGGACGCTCATTTCGTTATCTATCGTGATAAAGAGATGAACATGGTATAAAATTGTTCGGAAAATTATGAGGAATATTCTGTCAATAATTATTTCAGAGGAATTAATTTTCGTTCGGCCGTGACGAACGAAAACGCGCAAAAATGCGTGTTTTGCGCGATTTTTTATGAAATGCTTATAATTGACTGAAAGGTATGCAAAAAAAAAATAGGACGATTTTGAGCAATTTAAAATTTTACGCGCGCGTTTACGCGCGCACAAACGCGTACGCGCATTTTTGCGCGCATTTTTTTACCTTAATTTGATCGGACAAATATTGACCTTGTTCATGATAAATATGAATGAAAAATTACTTTCCGTTATGAAGATATGATAAAAAGTTGATTTTCACAAAATGGCGCCTGGATTACGTCACGATGACGTTGAGTCTATGAAAAGTCACGCAGTTCTAAGTGAGACTAAGATCTATCATCATGGCAAGTTTCATGATAATGGCTTTAGCCATTCTTGAGATATCCTGCGAACAAAATTGAGGAAGAATAATAATAATTTCTTCTATACAGACACAAAATAAATACTAGACTATAATTCGTCAATAAGACGAATTAGGTGATACGTTTGATAATGGTTCATATAAAGAAGAACGCATTTCCCATAGCGATTACACGTAAACGGAAAATGAAATTCTCAAATCCCACTTTGCAAATGAAATATGAGCATGATCCCGGTATCTGATCAAAAAATAAAAGGCACATTAGAGATAGCTTATTGTCTCAGCTACAACATACTCAAAGCTCAGCGAAAAAAAAGCTAAGCCAACGGAGATATTGCTCGCGAAAGACGGGAATGTAGAATCCAGTTTTGAGAAAAAGTCATGTCCCGTAGAGAATACACGCAAAATGTGAAAAATGTACATGCCTCCTTTAATCGCAAAAATACGCCATGATGTCTTTGTCAAACTGAAAAGTTGTGGAAATTTATTTGTAAAGAATTGTCTCAGCTAGAACGTATCAAAATTTTGAACAAAATCAATCAATATTTACAGAGATACAATAAGTTTTCCAAAAATATGCTAACGTCATAATGTGCAAATTAAAATGTTGATTTCGGAGGCCATTATGATGACGTCATGATTTAATTGAGGGTCAAATGAGACATGAAATCATATTTCCGACTCATAATCTATCTAAATATGAAAAAATATTGGGATTTCCCATCCATTCTAAAGAGTTACAATGAATTTTGTATAGGCATGTTTTTGCACATGTATTGTGGATAAAGATAACGCAGATCCGCGCGTGCTGTCAACTTTGACGGACGCTCATTGCGTTATTAAAAGGTGAACAAGTTATCAAAATGCTTGGAAAAATGTACTAAATTTGATGACAGAAAAATGCGGCGATTCTATGTTGCAAAATGCCAGTACGCGCGAAAACGCGCGCGCATGTGCGTGTGCGTGATTTTTTTATCAAATGCTCCATATGGCCTGAAACGTATGTAAAAAAAAATTGGGATGATTTGGAGCATTTTTTTTTTTTTCGCGCGCGTAAACGCACGGACAAAAGCGTACGCGCATATTTGCGCGCATTTATTGACCTGAAATTGACCGGACGGATATTGATCTTCATCCTGATAATTATAAATGAGAAATTCCTTTCCGTTATGAAGATATGATCATAAGTTGATTTTCACAAAATGGCGCCTAGATGACGTCACGATAACTTTGACTCTCTAAAAAGTCACGCAGTTCTAAGTTAGACTAAGATCTATCATCATGGCAAGTTTCGTGATAATGGCTTTATTCATTCTTGAGATATCTTGCGAACAAATTCGAGGAAGAATAAAAATATAAAAAATAAATAAATAATAATAAAGAAAAATCTTGACGAAATCAAAAGGTGATACGTAGACTTCGTTACGTATCACCTAACTAGACTTTAAATCGTCACTTAGACGAATTAGGTGATACGTATGCTCATGTGTACGATAATAAAGAACGCATTTTCACGATTTCATCTTCCGTTATGAAAGACTCCTCCCCTCATGGTCTATCTTATCACGATATTGATGATGATGAAGATGCCATGATTAAAAGTGGTATAGCGCCCCCTTCAGGTATTCGATTGAGGATTGATAACTGACATGTCACCTATATGATTGAATTTTTGACTATGATTACGTCGTGATAATGTTAAATAGTCTACATAAATCTTGTGGAAAACTTGTCTCAGCTACAACATGCTCAAAAATCAACAAAATCCAAGGAGAAATATCGGCGATATCGCTCAAAAAGACAGAAATGTAGAATCCAGATTTGAGAAAAAGTCATCTCCCATAGGGATTACACCCAAAAAGTAATAGATTAAGTGTAAATAGGGTAATAATAAGGTCAATAGGGTTTTTTATTACATTATTTGCGAATCTACGTGTTTTAATAATCAAAGGAGATGGTACAGTGAAAGGTCAAAAGGAAAACAAAGTGAAGAAAAAAATTGTTGGAGACACCCGGACTCGAACCAGGGATCTCGAGGTTGGAAGTCAAGTGCGTATACCGATATACCAAAACATCTCCCATAGCGATTACACGTAAACGGGAAATGGAATTTTGAAATCTTACTTTGCAAGTGAAATATGAGCATGATCCCGGCATCTGATCGAAAAATAAATGCTACACTCGTTATAGCTTATTGTCTCAGCTACAACATACTCGAATCTCAGCGCAAACAAAGCTAAAACAAGGGAGATATTGCTCGCGAAAGACAAGAATGTAGAATCCACTTTTGAGAAAAAGTCATGTCCCATAGAGAATGCATGCAAAATGTAAAAAATTGACATGCCTCCTTAAATTGCAAGATTACGCCATGATTCCTTTGTAAAAATGAAAAATTGTGGACACTGCATTTGTAGAAAATTGTCTCAGCTAGAACATATTAAAATTTGAAACAAAATCAATCAATATTTACAGAGATACAATCAGTTTTCCAAAAATATGCTTACGTCATAATGTGCAAATTAAAATTTTGAGTTCGGAGGCCATTATGATGACGTCATGATTTAATTGAGGGTCAAACGAGACATGAAATCATATCTCCGACTCATAATCTATCTAAATATGAAAAAAATATTGGGAGTTCCTATCTATTCTAAGGAGTTACAATGAATTTTGTATAGGCATGATTTTGCCCATGTATTGTGGATAAAGATAACGCAGATCTGCGCGCGCTGTCAACTTTGGCGGACGCTCATTGCGTTATTAAAAGATGAACAAGTTATGAAAATGCTTGGAAAAATGTGCCAAATATGATGATAAAGAAAATTCGGCGATTCTATGTTGCAAAATGCTAGTACGCGCAAAAAACGCGCGCGCATGCGCGTGAGAGCGATTTTTTATCAAATGCTCTATATGGCCTGAAACGTATGCAAAAAAATTTTGGGATGATTTAGAGCATTTTAAATTTTTGCGCGCGCGTAAACGCGCGGATGAGCGCGCACGCGCGCATTTGCGCACGTTTATTGATCTGAAATTGACCGGATGGATATTGATCTTAATCGTGATAATTATAAATGAGAAATACTTTTCCATTATGAAGATATGATCATTAGTTGATTTTCACAAAATGGCGCCTGGATGACGTCACGATAATTTTGAGTCTTTGAAAAGTCACGCAGTTCTAAGTTAGACTAAGATCTATCATCATTGAAAGTTTCATGACAATGGCGTCAGTCAGTCTTGAGATATCCTGCGAACAAATTCGAGGAAGAATAATAAATAATAATAAATAATAACAATCTTGACGAAATCAATAGGTGATACGTAGACTTCGTTACGTATCACCTAACTAGACTTTAATTCGTCACTTTGACGAATTAGGTGATACGTATGCACATGTGTAACATAATGAATAACGCATTTTTACGATTTCATCTTTCGTTTACTACTTCCATTATGGTCTATCCATGAATCAGGTTTCAACTGTGTAGGGCAGAGGGAAATAGAGCAAGAGAATAAGAGAGAGGCAAGGCAAGAGAGAGAGAGAGAGAGAGATGGAGAGTGTGGAAGAGTAGAGAGAGAGAGATAGATAGAAGCAGAGACAGACCAAAAAAGGAGAGGGGCAGAACATGAGAGGAGAAGGAATAAAGAGCAAGAGAGAGGAGAGAGAGAGAGATGCAATTGAGAACAATGCCTTCCATATTTCTAGCATAAATAAGCTCTTGTGAATACTGATCATGACAGTGTTGCCGATTATTTAAAAAAAACCTGATTATGTTCATGAATACAATGATGGCGATATTAGAATGATGACCATGATTGAAAGTGGCACAGCGCCCCCTTCAGATTTTCGATAGAGGATTAAACTGTTTACTTATACTAAACAAGTATTACAAAATGTACATAGTGATTTATTTAGTCATGATTTAATATAAAATATAAGTAAGATATTAATATTGTACCCATCCATAACCCAACATCTATGATGTTAAATATTTAAACGATTGTTAGTATGCATGGCAGTAAATGGCCAAACGATAGAAATTGCCTTGAATTTCCTTAGATTAAATTGTTATATATATAAATGAGACAAGCTGAGATGAGATGATGCAGAGTGAAAGGGGAGAGATGAGAGAGAGAGAGATAGGCAGAGACAGAAGGAGACAGATCAAGAGGAGAAGACGGAAAGGGAAACAGTGAGAGGGAGAGGGTGAAAGTGTAAGAGAAAATGAGAGGACAAGAGAGATGCAGATGAAAGAGACCAAGAGAAGGAGAGGGGCAGAACAAGACGAGGTGAAGGGAGACAGAGCAAGAGAGAAAAGAGAGAGAGAGGGGAGAGATGCAATTGAGAAAAATGCCTTCAATATTTCTAGCATAAATAGCTAGGCTCTTAAATTACGATCATGACAATGTGCCGAAACTGCCGATGATGATATAATGATAATGTTAATGCATACGATAATGACGATATTGATGATGATAAAGATGCCATGATTAAAAGTGGTATAGCGCCCCCTTCAGGTATTCGATTGAGGATTGTTATATATGATAACTGACATGTCACCTATGATTGAATTTTTGACTATGATAACGTCGTGATAATGTTAAATAGTCTACATAGATCTTGTAAAAATTGTCTCAGCTACAACATACTCAAAAATCAACAAAATCCAAGGAGAATTAACGACGATACCGCTCAAAAAGACAGAAATGTAGAATTCAGATTTGAGAAAAAGTAATCTCACATAGGGATTACACCCAAAAAGTAATAGATTAAGTGTAAATAGGGTAATAATAAAGTAAATAGGGTTGTTTATTACATTATTTGCGAATCTACGTGTTTTTATAATTAAAGGAGATGGTACAGTGAAAGGTAAAAAAGAAAAAAAAAGAAAAACATTTTTTTGGAGACACCCGGACTCGAACCCGGGATCTCAAGGTCGGAAGTCAAGTGCGTTACCGATATATCAAAACATTTCCCATAGCGATTACACGTAAACGGAAAATAAAATTCTAAAATCCTACTTTGCAAGTGAAATATAAGCATGATCCCGGCATATGATCGAAAAATAAAGTGCACACTTTTGATAGCTCATTGTCTCAGCTATAACATATCTGAAGCTCAGCGAAAACGAAGCTAAAACAACGGAGATTTTGCTCGCGAAAGACAGGAGTGTAGAATCCAGTTTTGAGAAAAAGTCATGTCCCATAGAGAATACACGCAAAATGTGAAAAATTGACATGCCTCCTTTAATCGCAAAAATACGCCATGATGTCTTTGTCAAAAATAAAAATTGTGGATACTGCATTTGTAGGAAATTTTCTCAGCTAGAACATATCAAAATTTGAAAGAAAATTAATCGATATTTACAGAGATACAATCAATTTTCCAAAAATATGCTGACGTCATAATATGCAAATTGAAATTTTGAGTTTGGAGGCCATTATGATGACGTCATGAGTTAATTGAGGATCAAATGAGACATGAAATCATATTTCCGACTCATCATCTATCTAAATATGAAAAAATATTAGGAGTTTTTATCTATTCTAATGAGTTACAAAGAATTTTGTATAGGCATGTTTTTGCTCATGTATTGTGGATAAAGATAACGCAGGTCCGCGCACACTGTCAACTTTGACGGACGCTCATTGCGTTATTAAAAGATGAACAAGTTATCAAAATGCTTGGAAAAATGTGCCAAATAAGATGATAGAGAAAATTCGGCGATTCTATGTTGCAAAATGCTAGTATGCGCAAAAAACGCGCGCGCATGCGCGTGAGCGTGATTTTTTGTCAAATGCTCCATATGGCCTGAAACGTATGCAAACAAAATTTGGGATGATTTAGAGCATTTTAAATTTTTGCGCGCGCATAAACGCGCGGACGAATGCGCACGCGCGCATTTGCGCACGTTTATTGACATGAAATTGACCGGACGGATATTGATCTTATTCATGATAAATATGAATGAAAAATTACTTTCCGTTATGAAGATATGATCATAAGTTGATTTTCACAAAATGGCACCTGGATGACGTCACGATGACTTTGAGTCTTTGAAAAGTCACGCAGTTCTAAGTTAGACTAATATATATCATCATTGAAAGTTTCATGACAATGGCTTGATTCAGTCTTCAGATATCCTGCGAACAAAATCGAGGAAGAATAATAGGAATAATAGGAATAAAAATCTTGACGAAATCAATAGGTGATACGTAGACTTCGTTACGTATCACCTAACTAGACTTTAATTCGTCACTTTGACGAATTAGGTGATACGTAGCTATTTTTGTATCATGAAAGTATGCCGATAATGATCTAATGATAATATTCATGAATACGATAATGACGATATTGATGATGATGATTTTTTTGGTTTTAAATGACGATGACAATGATTACAAGTGGTATAGCGCCCCCTTCAGGTATTCGATAGACAATTGTTATATGATTAAACTATTAATTTACTAAACAAGCTAAAATTTTCGCCTGATTGCAGAGCATACCAATCATTGAACTGATATTTCGACGCACTACATACGCAACATAATGAACAAGTCTAGACTGGAATGTAGTATCAATCACCTCCCTTAAGCATAAGACGCATATTAAGCAAAAATCTATTGACGTCATCAAAATGAATAAATATTGGTAATATCTTGTGAAGATTTGTTTCCGCTATTTATCAAAATTTATAAGAAAATTGATCAATATTAATTTGCAGAGATACAATCATTTTCCGTAAATATGTTGACGTCATAATATGCAAATTCGTATTTTGAGTTCCAAGGTCAATATGATAATGTAAAAATATACTTAATGGCCAAATGAGAAATGAAATCATATCTCCGACTCATCCTCTATCTAAATGTGAAGAAAAAAATGGCAGTCCTTATTCATCTCGATGTACTTTTTATAGGCATGTTTTTGCCCATATATGCTATGTATTACAAAAATCGCGCGTGCGGACGGTTATCTTGAACGGACGCTCATTCCGTTATTAATAGTGATAAAGAGATAAACATGGTATCAAATTGTTCGGAAAAATATGAGGAATGTTCTGTCAAAAGTTTTTGCGGGGGAATTATTTTTCGTTCGGCCGTGACGAACGAAAACGCGCAAAAAATGCGTGTTTTTACCGATTTTTTATGAAATGCTTATAATGGCCTAAAACGTATGCAAAAAAAAATTAGGACGATTTTGAGCAATTTAAAATTTTACGCGCGCGTTAACGCGCGCATAAACGCGTACACGCATTTTTGCGCGCATTTATTGACCTGAAATTGACCGGACGGATATTGACCTTGTTCATGATAAATATGAATGAAAAATTATTTTCCGTTATGAAGATATGATCATAAGTTGATTTTCACAAAATGGCGCCTGGATGACGTCACGGTGATCTTGAGTCTCTGAAAAGTCACGCAGTTCTAAGTTAGACTAATATCTATCATCATTACAAGTTTCATGATAATAGCTTTATTCATTCTTGAGATATCTTGCGAACAAATTCGAGGAAGAATAATAATAAATAAATAACTAGAAATTTAAATCGTCATGGTGACGAATTAGGTGGTCTGTTTTCAATTTTATGATCATTGAAAAGTCAAAAAAGAAAAAAAAATGAAGAAAAAAAATTGTTGGAAACGCCCGGACTCGAACCAGGGACCTCGAGGTCGGAAGTCAAGTGCGTTACCGATATACCAAAACATTTCCCATAGAGAATACACGTAAACGGAAAATGGAATTCTCAAATCCCTCTTTGCAAGTGAGATATGAGCATGATCCCGGCATCTGATCGAAAAATAAAGGGCACACTTGTGATAGCTTATTGTCTCAGCTACAACATACTCAAAGCTCAGCGTAAACAAAGATAAAACGACGGAGATATTGCTCCCGAAAGACGAGAATGTAGAATCCAGTTTTGAGAAAAAGTCATGTCCCATAGAGAATACACGCAAAATGTGAACAATTGACATGCCTCCTTTAATCGCAAAAATACGCCATGATGCTTTTGTCAAAATGAAATATCGTGTGACTGCATTTGTAGAGAATATTCTCAGGTAGAACATATCAAAATTTGAAAGAAAATTGATCATTATTTACAGAGATACAATCAATTTTCCAAAAATCTGCTGACGTCATAATATGAAAATTGAAATTTTGAGTTCGGAGGCCATTATGATGACGTCATGAGTTAATTGAGGGTCAAATGAGACATGAAATCATATTTCCAACTCATGCTTTTTCCAACCATGATATAAAAGTTGGGGTCAATTGACTATCTGAAGAGCTATTTTGATTTTTAAAATGGGATGTTTTTGATCAAATTTGCATTATATTGCCCATAGCAGTACGCGCGGATTTTGAACTTTGACGCGCGCTCACGGCCTTATGAAAGGTCAAGGGTGACTGAAATTAATGTTAATTGTCATTTACGGTAAGAGGAATCTAAATCATGTAAACAATTTGAATTTGACCTTTTCCGCGCGTTATGAGCGCGCGCAACGCGCGCGGTGACACTTACGGACGGAAAATGTTGAAATGCTTAAAATGACCTGATTCGTACTCTCCTTTAATAGTTAAGTGATTTTGAGCATTTTTAAATTTTGACGCGCGCGTACGTGCGCGTCATGACCTTTATATGACCTTTGATGACATGACTTGTTGACCCTTGACCTGAAGTATATGTGATATGAATATGAATGACCTTTGCTTATGCATCATGAAGATATGATGGATAACGTGATTTCACAAAATGGCGCCTGGATGACGTCACGATGATCTGATGACCTTGAAAAGGTTACTGTCACGTCTCATGACAATGACCTATGACTGTGTCAAAATTGAAAGAAATTAACACAACCGATCTTGAGTTAACCGATGAACAAAAAACGGGGAGAAATAAAAATAAATAATAATAATAATAAACTAGAAATTTAATTCGTCATGGGGACGAATTAGGTGGTCTGTCTTCAAGTCTTATGATAGATTATAATATGTACTATATTGAAAAAGGTAGAAGTTATATAGACATGTAAACAATGATGATCATGATGATGATCATGATGATGATGATCTTGATAGTAATGGTGATGACGATGATGATGAACATGGTGATGTTGATGATCATCATCAACAGACCATGATGACATCTGATTGAAAAAATGAGGGGACATTTAGATAGCGTATAGTCTCAGCTACAACATACTCAAAAATCGACAAAAATCGAGCTGAAATAACGGCGATATTGCTCACAAAAGACATGAATGTAGAATCCAGATTGAGAAAAAGTCATCTCCTATAAGGATTACACGCAAACAGTAATAGATCAAGTGATAATAGGGTAATAATAAAGTAAATATGGTTGTTTATTACATTATTTGCGATTCTATGTGTTTTAATATTCAAAGGAGATGGTACAGTGAAAGGTCAAAAAGAAAAAAAAGTGAAAAAAAAAAATTGTTGGAGACGCCCGGACTCGAACCAGGGACCTCGAGGTCGGAAGTCAAGTGCGTTACCGATATACCAAAACATTTCCCATAGAGATTACACGTAAACGGAAAATGGAATTATCAAATCCCACTTTGCAAGTGAGATATGAGCATGATCCCGGCATCTGATCGAAAAATAAAGGGCACATTTGTGATAGCTCATTGTCTCAGCTACAACATACTCAAAGCTCAGCGAAAACAAAGCTAAAACGACGGAGATATTGCTCGCAAAAGACAGGATGTAGAATCCAGTTTTGAGAAAAAGTCATGTCCCATAGAGAATACACGCAAAATGTGAAAAATTGACATGCCACCTTTAATCGCAAAAATACGCCATGATACCTTTGTCAAAATGAAATATTGTGAAAACTCCATTTGTAGAGAATAGTGTAAGCTAGATCATATCAAAATTTAGAAGAAAATTGATAAATATTTACAGAGATACAGTCAATTTTCCAAAAATATGCTGACGTCATAATATGCAAATTGAAATTTTGAGTTTGGAGGCCATTATGATGACGTCATGAGTTAATTGAGGGTCAAATGACACATGAAATCATATCTCCAACTCATGCTTTTTCCAACCATGATATAAAAGTTGGGGTCAATTGACTATCTGAAGAGCTATTTTGATTTTTAAAATGGAATGTTTTTGATCAAATTTGCATTATATTGCCCATAGCAGCACGCGCAGATTTTGAACTTTGACGCGCGCTCACGGCCTTATGAAAGGTCAAGAGTGACTGAAATTAATGTAAATTGTCATTTACGGTAAGAGGAATCTAAATCATGTAAAAAAAAATGAATTTGACCTTTTCCGCGCGTTGTGAGCGCGCGCAATGCGCGCGGGGACACTTACGGACGGAAAATGTTGAAATGCTTAAAATGACCTGATTCGTACTCTCCTTTAATAGTTAAGTGATTTTGAACATTTTAAAATTTTGACGCGCGCGTACGTGCGCGTCATGACCTTTATGTGACCTCTGATGACATGACTTGTCGACCCTTGACATGAAGTATATGTGATATGAATATGAATGACCTTTGCTTATGCATCATGAAGATATGATGGATAACGTGATTTCACAAAATGGCGCCTGGATGACGTCACGATGACCTGATGACCTTGAAAAGGTTACTGTCACGTCTTATGACAATGACCTATGACTGTGTCAAAATTGAAAGAAATTAACACAACCGATCTTGAGTTAACCGATGAACAAAAAACGGGGAGAAATAAAAATAAATAATAATAATAAAGAAAGAAAATTTGAACAAAAACAGGTGATCTGTCGAACGACAGACCACCTAATAAATAAATAAATAAAGAAAGAAAATTCTGACGAAAACAATAGGTGGTCTGTTGATAACAGACCACCTAATAATAATAAAAATCTTGACGAAATCAAAAGGTGATACGTCTACGTACGTATCACCTAATAAAAATCTTGACGAAATCAATAGGTGATACGTAGACTTCGTTACGTATCACCTAACTAGACTTTAATTCGTCACTTTGACGAATTAGGTGATACATGCTATTTTGTTATCATGAAAGTGTGCCGATGATGATCTAATGATAATGATCATAAATACGATAAAGACCATGATTAAGAGTGGTATAGCGCCCCCTTCAGGTATTCGATAGAGATTTGTAGAATCAGGATTTCAGAAAAAGTCGCCTAATACGCTAACTAAGAAATTTCTGACATGCCGCCTTAAATGAAATTTTCACTAAGATGATGTCATCGAAATGATAAATGATGTAAGTCAATATTCTAGATAATTTATTAGCTACACCGTATCAAAATTTGGGAGAACATAGAGTACTCATAAGCTAGATAGTGCTCAAAGATCAATGTCATGAAGATTCATGATATGAACGAAATTCACCTTCCTTAGGCATAACACGCAAATTAAGAAAATTCTGAAATGTGGCCTTTAATTGAATTTTGTACTATGATGACGTCAATAAAATAAAAAGCAGTGTGTATTGATCTTGTAGGCAATTGCCTAAGCTACAAGATACCGCAATTTGGAAGAAAATCAATCAATAATTTGAGAAATACACTAAATTTTCCATAAATATAATGACGTCATAATATGCAATTTTGTATTTTGACTTCCAAGGCCATTATGATGACGTCAAGATGTATTTAATGGGCAAATGAGCTATGAAATCATATCTCCGACTCATACTCTATTAAAATATGAAAAAAACTTGGCAGTCCTTATTCATCCCAATGGACTTTTTATAGGCATGTTTTTGCCCATATATACAATGTAATACATGAGCTCGCGCGCACGGATATTATCTTGAACGGACGCTCATTCCGTTATTAATAGTGATAAAGAGATGAATATGGTATCAAAATGCTTCGAAAAATGTACTAAGCATGATGACAGAGAAAATTTGGCGTTTATATGTTGCAAAATGCCAGACCGCGCAAAAAACGCGCGCGCATGCGCGTTTGAGTGATTTTTTGTCAAATGCTCCATATGGCTTGAAACGTATGCCAAAAAAATTGGGGATGATTTGGAGCATTTTTAATTTTTGCGCGCACGTAAACGCGCGCACGATCGCGTACGCGCGCATTTGCGCACGTTTTTTTATTTGAAATTAACCGGAAGGATATTGATCTTATTCATGAAAAATATGAATGAAAAATTAGTTTCCGTTATGAAGATATGATCATAAGTTGATTTTTACAAAATGGCGCCTGGATGACGTCACGATAATTTTGAGTCTTTGAAAAGTCATGCAGTTCTAAGTTAGACTAAGATCTATCATCATAGAAAGTTTCATGACAATGGTTTTTGCCATTCTTGAGATATCCTGCGAACAAAATTGAGGAAGAATAATAATAATTTCTTCTATACAGACACAAAATAAATACTAGACTTTAATTCGTCACTTAGACGAATTAGGTGATACGTATGATAATGGTTTACATAACGAATAATGCATTACACGATATATTATTTTGTAAAATGCTTCTCCCATTTATATGCTTCTCCCATTATGATCTATTCATATGTCAAGATTAAATTGTGTCTCCTTGATCATCATGGATCTAGGGAAGATAGATTGAAACAATATATGACCTTTGACCCTGTGCAGTAACTAGTTACACATTTGACTCTAATTTACATCATGAACAACACCTTTTGACGATTTTATCTTATTCAAAGAAATGAAAATGTAATTGATAAATGATTATCATCATTATGATAATGATGATCATGATGATAATGATCATGATCATGAGCGCGATCATGACATCTTATTAAAAAAATGAGGGTTGATTTAGATAGCATATAGTCTCAGCTACAACATACTCAAAAATCAACAAAATCCAAGCCGAAATAACGGCGATATTGCTCGCAAAAGACAGGAATGTAGACTCCAGATTTGAGAAAAAGTCATCTCCTATAGGGATTACACGCAAAAAGGAATGGATTAAGTGAAAATAGGGTAATAATAGAGTAAAAAGGGTTATTTATGACAATATTTGCGAATCTACGTGTTTAAATAATCAAAGGAGTTGGTACAGTGAAGGTCAAAAGGAAAAAAAAGTGAAAAAAAAAAGTGTTGGAGACACCCGGACTCGAACCAGGGATCTCGAGGTTGAAAGTCAAGTGCGTTACCGATATACCAAAACATCTCCCATAGCGATTACACGTAAACGGGAAATGAAATTCAGAAATCCTACTTTGCAAGTGAAATATGAGCATGATCCCGGCATCTGATCGAAAAATGAAAGGCACACGTGTGATAGATTATTGTCTCAGCTACAACATATCCGAAGCTCAGCAAAAACTAAGCTAAGACAACGGAGATTTTGCTCGTGAAAGACAGGAGTGTAGAATCCAGTTTTGAGAAAAAGTCATGTCCCATAGAGAATACACGCAAAATGTGAAAAATTGACATGCCTCCTTTAATCGCAAAAATACCCCATGATACTTTTGTCAAAAATAAAAATTGTGAATACTGCATTTGTAGAAAATTGTCTCAGCTAGAACATATCAAAATTTGAAAGAAAATTGATTGATATTTACAGAGATACAATCAATTTTCCAAAAATATGCTGACGTCATAATATGCAAATTGAAATTTTGAGTTTGGAGGCCATTATGATGACGTCATGAGTTAATTTAGGATCAAATGAGACATGAAATCATATCTCCGACTCATAATCTATCTAAATATGAAAAAATATTAGGAGTTTCTATCTATTCTAAAGAGTTACAATTAATTTTATATAGGCATGTTTTTGCCCATGTATTGTGGATAAAGATAACGCAAATCCGCGCGTGCTGTCAACTTTGACGGACGCTCATTGCGTTAATAAAAGGTGAACAAATTATCAAAATGCTTGGAAAAATGTACTAAATATGATGACAGAAAAAAATCGGCGATTCTATGTTGCAAAATGCCAGTACGCGCGAAAACGCGCGCGCATGTGCGTGTGCGTAATTTTTTTATCAAATGCTCCATATGGCCTGAAACGTATGTAAAAAAAATTTGGGATGATTTGGAGCATTTTAAAAAATTTCGCGCGCGTAAACGCGCGGACGAACGCGCACGCGCAAATTTGCGCACGTTTATTGACCTCAAATTAACCGGACGGATATTGATCTTATTCATGATAAATATGAATGAAAAATTACTTTCCGTTATGAAGATATGATCATAAGTTGATTTTTACAAAATGGCGCCTGGATGACGTCACGATAATTTTGAGTCTGTGAAAAGTCACGCAGTTCTAAGTTAGACTAAGATCTATCATCATTAAAAGTTTCATGACAATGGCTTTATTCAATCTTGAGATATCCTGCGAACAAAATCGAGGAAGAATAATAAAATAAAAAATAAAGAAAATCTTGACGAAATCAATAGGTGATACGTAGACTTCGTTACGTATCACCTAATAATAAATAACAATCTTGACGAAAACAAAAGGTGATACGTTGACTTCGTTACGTATCACCTAATGATTCCTTCAAAATTTGCAATTTCAACTTTCGATCGAAAATTTTAACATGATCCCAACATCTGATTAAAAAACAAAGTCACCCTTTTTTGTAGCCCAAGGTCTCAGCTATAACATACCCAAATTTGGGAGAGAATAGAGCACAAATGAGCGAGATAGTGCTGAAAGATTGATGTGATGTAGATTCATAATGTGATCGAAATTCACCCTCCATAGACATAACACGCAAATGACGAAAATTCTGACATGTGGCCTTTAATTGAATTTCTTACTATGATGACATCATTTAAATGAAAATTGGTGTGGACTGATCTCGAAGACGATTGCCTCGGCTACAACATATTAAAATCTAGAAGAGAATCGATGAATATTAAGAGAAATACACTAAATTTCCCATAAACATAATGACGTCATAATATGCATTTTTGTATTTTTGACTTCCAAGGCCATTATGATGACGTCAAGATGTACTTAATGGCCAAATGAGATATGAAATCATACCTTCGACTCATACTCTATCTAAATATGAAAACAAATTGGCAGTCCTTATTCATATCAATGGACTTTTTATGGGCATGTTTTTGCCCGTATATGCTATGTATTACAAAAATCGCGCGTGCGGACGGTTATCTTGAACGGACGCTCATTCCGTTATTACTAATGATAAAGAGATAAACTTGGTATCAAATTGTTCGGAAAATTATGAGGAATATCCTGTCAAAAGTTTTTGCGGAGGAATTATTTTTCGTTCGGCCGTGACGAACGAAAACACGCAAAAATGCGTGTTTTGCGCGATTTTTTATGAATGCTTATAATGGCCTAAAACGTATGCAAAAAATTTTTTAGACGATTTTGAGCAATTAAAAATTTTACGCGCGCATTAACGCGCGCACCTACGCGTACGCGCATTTTTGCGCGCATTTATTGATCTGAAATTGACCCGACAAATATTGACCTTGATCATGACAAATATGAATGAGAAATGGCTTTCTGTTATGAAGATATGATCATAAGTTGATTTTCACAAAATGGCGTCTGGATGACGTCACGATGACTTTGAGTCTTTGAAAAGTCACGCAGTTCTAAGTTAGACTAAGATCTATCATCATTGAAAGATTCATGATTATGGCTTTATTCAGTCTTGAGATATCCTGCGAACAAATTCGAGGAAGAATAATAATAAATAATAATAAATAACAATCTTGACGAAAACAAAAGGTGATACGTTGACTTCGTTACGTATCACCTAACTAGACTTTAATTCGTCACTTTGACGAATTAGGTGATACGTGCTATTTTGTTATCATGAAAGTGTGCCGATGATGATCTCATGATAGTGATCATAAATACGATAAAGACCATGATTAGGAGTGGTATAGCGCCCCCTTCAGGTATTCGATAGAGATTTGTAGAATCAGGATTTCAGAAAAAGTCGCCTAACACGCAAACTAAGACAATTCTGACATGTCACCTTTAATTGAAATTTTCACTATGATAATGTCATCGAAATGATAAATGATGTACGTCTATATTGTAGATAATTTATTAGCTACACCGTATCAAAATTTGGGAGAACATAGAATACAAATAAGCTAGATAGTGCTCAAAGATCAATGTCATGAAGATTCATGATGTGAACGAAATTCACCTTCCTTAGGCATAACACTCAAATTAAGAAAATTCTGACATGTGGCCTTTAATTGAATTTTGTACTATGATGACATCAATGAAATAAAAAGCAGTGTGTATTTATTTTGTAGGCAATAGCCTCAGCTACAAGATACCGCAATTTGGAAGAAAATCAGTCAATATTTTGAGAAATACACTAAATTGTCCATAAATATAATGACGTCATAATATGCATTTTTGTATTTTGACTTCCAAGGCCATTATGATGACGTCAAAATGTATTTAATGGCCAAATGGGCTATGAAATCATATCTCCGACTCATACTCTTTCAAAATATGAAAAAAAATTGGCGGTCCTTATTCATCCCAATGGACTTTTTATAGGCATGTTTTTGCCCATATATACTATGTAATATATATGAGCTCGCGCGCACGGATTTTTATCTTGAACGGACGCTCATTCTGTTATTAATAGTGATAAAGAGATGAACATGGTATCAAAATGCTTGGAAAAATGTGCTTAACATGATGACAGAGAAAATTTGGCGATTATATGTTGCAAAATGCCAGAACGCGCAAAAAACGTGCGCGCATGCGCGTTTGACTGATTTTTTGTCAAATTAATGCTCCATATGGCTTGAAACGTATGCAAAAAAAATTAAGGATGATTTGGAGCATTTTTAATTTTTGCGCGCACGTAAACGCGCCTACGAACGCGTACGCGCAGATTTGCGCACGCTTTTTTATCTGAAATTGACCGGAAGGATATTGATCTTATTCATGATAAATATGAATGAAAAATTACTTTCCGTTATAAAGATATGATCATAAGTTGATTTTCACAAAATGGCGCCTGGATGACGTCACGATAATTTTGAGTCTTTAAAAAGTCATGCAGTTCTAAGTTAGACTAAGATCTATCATCATTGAAAGTTTCATGGCAATGGCTTTTGCCATTCTTGAGATATCCTGCGAACAAAATTGAGGAAGAATAATAATAATTTCTTCTATACAGACACAAAATAAATACGAGAGGGGGAAGCCTATGGTCCGGGTTCAAATTCAGTGCTCTTTAATTTATTTGACCCAGTACTGATGATTATAATTTTATCTACCATGTGATTGCCATGTGTACGCCACACCGAAAAGCATTAGCTTACATTTTGTAATTGTTGTCAAGAACTTATTGGAATGCAGCCAGTAGATTTTCATCATGTCTTTGATCTTGTATTGAAAAAAGATCAAACACATCATCATAATCTACAGAGTGCAACCAAAAGTTTTCTTAACAACAATTGAAATTTCTTTCAGGAAGCCCAACACTAAAAGCTGTTTTTAATTCAAAGAGCATCGTAGAGACGATGAACACATAAGAATAATAATACATTCACTTCTATTTTCCCCGACAAATAAACCGAACAAAAGATCCAACCGAGGGTAATCAACTGTTAAACGAACTTATCATGAGTCATTGAAAATTAATTAATACTGCTGGTCAAATATTATTGAAGAACAGCAAAGGCGAACGCGATTGTCGTTAAAATTTAGAATTTATTGCTTGCATTGCTTTTCTCTCAAAATTACCGTGAGATATCAAGCTACATAGAACTATGATTGACAAAAAAGATATTGTCTTGAAAACAGTCAGAAACATTAGAACTTGAATGAATAAAACATAATGCAAATGAATAAGACTAGAATGAATAGGACACAGGTTCATTTTTACCATTTAAATCATCCAGAACCAAATACCTAACCAAAATTCGAACCAGATGCATTTAATGGTAAGCTTAGAGACAATGATTCATGACAATTGTCAATTGTCATGAGTTTATCGTCTAGACGTAATGCAAAAGTTAATCAGAAAATTAATGATCAGAATGATACCTCAACTATTAGGCCTACTTTTACATGTACTATACTACACTACTGCCATTGTAAATTATGCTGATAATACAGATGATAATAATGATATGATAACAATTATAATAATACTATATACTTATACTAATCGTCATCAAAATCATCATATTCATATTCATCATAATGATAACAATAATAATGATTATAATAATTACAATAATAATTTATATTAACGATAATAATCATGATGAGGATAATAATCACAATAACAAACATAATAATTACACAAATAACATTAGTAACACCACCAACCATAATAATAACTGTTGTCATTATTATTGAGATACTGCTTCTAGTACTACTCCTACTACATGTACTAGGAAGAAGGAGGGGAAGAGGAAGAATCTTATTGTTTTTTTTCTGTATTATCGAGGCATACAAATGCACAGGGAGATAAGAGAGGGAAAAGTAAGGCAACGAAGAGGGAGAGAGAGGGAGAGAGGACGAGAGGGGGAAGCCTATGGTCCGGGTTCAAATTCAGTTCTCTTTAATTTATTTGACCCAGTACTAATGATTATAATTTTATCTACCATGTGATTGCCATGTGTACGCCACACCGAAAAGCATTAGCTTACATTTTGTAATTGTTGTCAAGAACTTATTGGAATGCAGCCAGTAGATTTTCATCATGTCTTTGATCTTGTATTGAAAAAAAGATCAAACACATCATCATAATCTACAGAGTGCAACCAAAAATTTTCTTAACAACAATTGAAATTTCTTTCAGGAAGCCCAACACTAAAAGCTGTTTTTAATTCAAAGAGCATCGTAGAGACGATGAACACATAAGAATAATAATACATTCACTTCTATTTTCCCCGACAAATAAACCGAACAAAAGATCCAACCGAGGGTAATCAACTGTTAAACAAACTTATCATGAGTCATTGAAAATTAATTAATACCGCTTGTCAAATATTATTGAAGAACAGCAAAGGCGAACGCGATTGTCGTTAAAATTTAGAATTTATTGCTTGCATTGCTTTTCTCTCAAAATTACCGTGAGATATCAAGCTACATAGAACTATGATCGACAAAAAAGATATTGTCTTGAAAACAGTCAGAAACATTAGAACTTGAATGAATAAAACATAATGCAAATGAATAAGACTAGAATGAATAGGACACAGGTTCATTTTTACCATTTAAATCATCCAGATAATAATGATAATGATGATCATGATGATAATGAAGATGATCATGATCATGAGCGTGATCCTGATATCTTATTGAGAAAATGAGGGGTGATTTAGATAGCATATAGTCTCAGCTACAACATCCTCAAAAATCAACAAAATCCAATTAGGAATAACGGCGATATTGCTCGCAAAAGACAGAAATGTAGAATCCAGATTTGAGGAAAAGTCATCTCCCATAGGGATTAGACACAAAAAGTAATCGTTTAAGTGAAAATAGGGTAATAATAAAGCAAATAGTTTATTACATTATTTGCGGATCTACGTGTTTTAATAATCAAAGGAGATGGTACAGTGAAAGGTCAAAAAGAAAAAAAAAGTAAAGGGACAAAAAATGGTTGGAGACGCCCAGACTCGAACCAGGGACCTCGAGGATAGAAGTCAAGTGCGTTAACGATATACCAAAACAATTCACATAGCGATTACACGTAAACGGAAAATGGGATTCTCAAATCCCACTTTGCAAGTGCAATATGAGCATGATCCCGGTATCTGATCAAAAAATAAAAGGCACATTTGAGATAGCTTATTGTCTCCGCTACAACATACTCGAAGCTCAGCGTAAACAAAGATAAAACAACAGAGATATTACTCGCGAAAGACGGAAATGTAGAATCCAGTTTTGAGAAATAGTCATGTCCCATAGACAATACACGCAAAATGTGAAAAACTGACATGCCTCCTTTAATCGCAAAAATACGCCATGATACCTTTGTCAAACTGGAAAGGTGTGGTCACTGCATTTGTAGAAAATTATCTCAGCTAGAACATATCGAAATTTAGGAGAAAAACAATCTACATTTACAGAGATACAATCAATTTCCCCAAAATATGCAAACGTCATAATATGCAAATTAAAATTTTGAGTTTGGAGGCCATTATAATGACATTATGACTTAATTGAGGGTCAAATGAGACATGAAATCATATCTTAGACTCATAATCTATCTAAATATGAAAAAAATATTGGGAGTTCCTGTCTATTCTGAAGAGTTACAAAGAATTTTGTATAGGCATGTTTTTGCTCATGTATTGTGGATAAAGATAACGCAGGTCCGCGCGCGCTGTCAACTTTGACGGACGCTCATTGCGTTATTAAAAGGTTAACAAGTTATCAAAATGCTTGGAAAAATGTGCCAAATATGATGATAGACAAAATTCGGCGATTTTATGTTGCAAAATGCTAGTACGCGCAAAAAACGCGCGCGCATGCGCGTGAGCATGATTTTTTGTCAAATGCTCCATATGGCCTAAAACGTATGCCAAAAAAATTTGGGATGATTTAGAGCATTTTAATTTTTTGCGCGCGCGTAAACGCGCGAACGAACGCGCACGCGCGCATTTGCGCACGTTTATTGACCTGAAATTGACCGGACGGATATTGATCTTAATCGTGATAATTATGAATGAGAAATACTTTTCCGTTATGAAGATATGATCATAAGTTGATTTTCAAAAAATGGCGCCTGGATGACGTCACGATGACTTTGAGTTTTTGAAAAGTCACGCAGTTCTAAGTTAGGCTAAGATCTATCATCATGGCAAGTTTTATGATAATGGCTTTAGCCATTCTTGAGATATCCTGCGAACAAAATTGAGGAATAATAATAATAATTTCTTCTATACAGACACAAAATAAATACTAGACTTTAATTCGTCACTTTGACGAATTAGGTGATACGTATGCTCATGTGTAACATAATAAAGAACGCATTTTTACGATTTCATATTTCGTTTACTACTCCCATTATGGTCTATCCATGAGTCAAGTTTCAACTGTAGGGCAGAGGGAGACAGACCAAGAGAATAAGAGGGACGCAAGGCAAGAGAGAGAGAGAGAGAGGGAGAGGGTGAAAGAGAAGAGAGATAGATAGATGCAGAGACAGACCAAAAAAGGAGAGGGGCAGAACATGAGAGGAGAAGTAAAAGAGCAAGAGAGAGGAGAGAGAGAGATGCAATTGAGAACAATGCCTTCCAGATGACCATGATTGAAAGTGGTATAGCGCCCCCTTCAGGTATCCGATTGAGGATTGTTATATATGATAATTGACATGTCACCTATGATTGAATTTTTGACTATGATAACTTCATGATAATTTTAAATAGTCTACATAAATCTCGTGGAAACTTGTCTCAGCTACAACATACTCAAAAATCAACAAAATCCAAGCAGAAATATCGGCGATATTGCTCAAAACACAGGAATGTAGAATCCAGATTTGAGAAAAAGTCATCTCCCATAGAGATTAAACGTAAAAAGTAATGGATTAAGTTAAAAATAGGGTAATAATAAAGAAAATAGGGTTGTTTATTACATTATTTGCGATTCTACGTGTTTTAATACTCAAAGGAGATGGTACAGTGAAAGGTCAAAAAATAAAGTGAAGACACATATTGTTGGAGACACCCGGACTCGAACCATGGATCTCGAGGATGGAAGTCAAGTGCGTTACCGATATACCAAAACATTTCCCATAGCGATTACACGTAAACGGGAAATGGAATTCTCAAATCCTACTTTGCAAGTGAAATATGAGCATAATCCCGGCATCTGATCGAAAAGTGAAAGGCACACGTGTGATAGATTATTGTCTCAGCTACAACATATTCGAAGCTCAGCAAAAACTAAGCTAAGACAACGGAGATTTTGCTCGCGAAAGACAGGAGTGTAGAATCCAGTTTTGAGAAAAAGTCATGTCCCATAGAGAATACACGCAAAATGTAAAAAATTGACAGGCCTCCTTTAATTGCAAGATTACGCCATGATGCTTTTGTCAAAATGAAAAATTGTGGACACTGCATTTGTAGAAAATTGTCTCAGCTAGAACATATTAAAATTTGAAACAAAATAAATCAATATTTACAGAGATACAATCAGTTTTCCAAAAATATGCTTACGTCATAATGTGCAAATTAAATTTTTTAGTTCGGAGGCCATTATGATGACGTCATGATTTAATTGAGGGTCAAATGAGACATGAAATCATATCTCCAACTCATAATCTATCTAAATATGAAAAAATATTGGGAGTTCCTATCTATTCTGAAGAGTTACAATGAATTTTGTATAGGCATGATTTTGCCCATGTATTGTGGATAAAGATAACGCAGATCCGCGCGCGCTGTCAACTTTGGCGGACGCTCATTGCGTTATTAAAAGATGAACAAGTTATCAAAATGCTTGGAAAAATGTGCCAAATATGATGATAAAGAAAATTCGGCGGTTCTATGTTGCAAAATGCTAGTACGCGCAAAAAAATGAGCGCGCATGCGCGTGAGAGCGATTTTTTATCAAATGCTCTATATGGCCTGAAACGTATGCAAAAAAATTTTGGGATGATTTAGAGCATTTTAAATTTTTGCGCGCGCGTAAACGCGCGGATGAGCGCGCACGCGCGCATTTGTGCACGTTTATTGACCTGAAATTGACCGGACGGATATTGATCTTAATCGTGATAATTATGAATGAGAAATACTTTTCCGTTATGAAGATATGATCATTAGTTGATTTTCACAAAATGGCGCCTGGATGACGTCACGATGACTTTGAGTCTTTGAAAAGTCACGCAGTTCTAAGTTAGACTAAGATCTATCATCATTGAAAGATTCATAACAATGGCTTCATTCAGTCTTGAGATATCCTGCGAACAAATTCGAGGAAGAATAATAATAATAATAAATAAATAACAATCTTGACGAAATCAATAGGTGATACGTAGACTTCGTTACGTATCACCTAACTAGACTTTAAATCGTCACTTTGACGAATTAGGTGATACGTGCTATTTTGTTATTATGAAAGTGTACCGATGATGATCTCATGATAATGATCATAAATACGATAAAGACCATGATTAAGAGTGGTATAGCGCCCCCTTCAGGTATTCGATAGAGATTTGTAGAATCCGGATTTCAGAAAAAGTCGCCAAACACGCAAACTAAGAAATTTCTGACATGTCGCCTTTAATTGAAATTTTCACTAAGATGATGTCATCGAAATGATTTTGATATTGAATTGATATCTTTATTTATACACGGTTAAAAAAGCCCAAACAGTTACAAGACTGATTTCCATTGGGGCCGTGTGAAACAATGTAAATACATCGAATTAACATAAAAATGATAATGGTACATCAAATGACATATTTAAAACAAACAATAAATAATCAAGATAAATATCTAAAAATAAAACGATAGAATAGTACTGCCGAAAAAGTATATTTATATGAATAACAATAATCATGAGTGTCCAAACAAGAGTACTGTAAATATACTTCAAATTAAAATAGGTAATACAAATTGTAACTAGTGCATATAAACTGCCAGAAATGATATATTAACGTAAATGATGTACGTCAATATTGTAGATAATTTATTAGCTACGCCGTATCAAAATTTTGAAGAACATAAAGCACAAATAAGCTAGATAGTGCTCAAAGATCAATGTCATGTAGATTCATGATGTGAACGAATTTCACCTTCCATAGACATAACACGCAAATTGAGAAAATTCTGACATGTGGCCTTTAATTGAATTTTGTACTATAATGACGTCAATAAAATAAAAAGCAGTGTGTATTGATCTTGTAGGCAATTTCCTAAGCTGCAAGATACCGCAATTTGGAAGAAAATCAGTCAATATTATGAGAAATACACTAAATTTTCAAAAAATATAATGACGTCATAATATGCAATTTTGTATTTTGACTTCCAAGGCCATTATGATGACGTCAAGATGTATTTAATGGCCAAATGAGCTATGAAATCATATCTCCGACTCATACTCTTTTAAAATATGAAAAAAACTTGGCAGTCCTTATTCATCCCAATGGACTCTTTATAGGCATGTTTTTGCCCATATATACTATGTAATACATGAGCTTGTAAAAATTCTATGCTGACTAAAATGAGTATGACTATGAGCTAGACTTTTACTCACCACTGTCCTTTGTTGTGTAGAAACTTGAGAGTGATCCTGTATGTAGTATGAAGATGACAATGGCGATCGCGATGTGTGTTGATCAATATATACAATGTCGAGTGTAACACGTTGAAGAAGAATTGTAGAAATTGACACTCCTAAATGTTGGGGAACAGAGGGAGTGTTCGTAGTAAATGTCCCCGACGACTATATACAAAATACTAGACTGAAGACTGAAGAAGTGGAGTCTAGTTGTGGCAAGAGTTGGTAATATAAACGCTATCTAATAACCGGAGGCCTCGGCTAAAGTACGAGAAGCGGATCGCGTTCTTCTAAAGTTGTGGCGAAAAAGAAGTAACGTAAATATAAACACCTCGGGCTAGCACAAGCGTAAATCAAAATATGCTAGCCCAGGAAGAAAGTACACGAAAATAACCACTGGCGCGTTGTAAATAAACCGCGTATTCCAAGTGAAATAAGTGTCAGAATTGAAGTCACGAGATGTCGAGTCGCGAAGAGAAAACAAGCAGTTCGCTATTAACAGTTGTCGTGAAGAAATCACAGGCGTGTACTAGTGGAAATCCAACGGAAAACGCTACGCTATGTCGCCGTAGCTGCTGGATGAAAAATCGCGAAGATCGCTATAAAAGTGAATCAACCCAATACGTGATGATCTTACGAGATCATGCAGGCTAAGTGACGAAAACCCCAGCTCCGTGGCGAAAACGTGACCAGCGGAAGCTGTGATTGGTCACATTACGAAAACAAACCATGGCGACGAGATATGTGAAGGCAGGTGCCAAAATGTGTCAAGAATGTGAAACATACGACGTCGCAGGAAAACTGCATAAATTATCAGCGTAAATTTCTCAAAAGTTGTCGGCACAACAAGGCAATATCAAAACATTACATAAAGTTCGTTGACACTATAATGGAGCATAAATTCACTACATATAATCCCCCTCTAGATTGTTGCTTGAGAAGATATGAAAAAGGAAGCAATCGATGAAGATATACAAGTAGTGTTCAACTCACTGCAAAATACTGTACAAAACGTGCAGGCCAATGAACGTGTCTCCCTGACCTGGTCGTCTTCACTGGAGGAGGAGTAGGCGTTGGAGAAACAGGAGGGCGTACATCCTTCAAACGTGATGTAGGAGCCTTGACAAGAGGAGGAGCCTTGACGGGAGGAAGAATCTTGTCAGAAGGAGGAAACTTGTCAGAAGGAGGAACCTTAGAAAACTCTGAATCGATGTATGCCGGCTTCAGTCTGTCGACACTGACACTACCATGTTTTCCACGCACATCGAGAGTGAAAAACTTGTCAGAACGGCGAAGAATCCGAAAAGGACCATCATAAGGAGGTTGTAGCGGCTTCCTCACAGCATCATGTCGCACGAAAACATGTGTACAAGTAGATAAATCAGGATGAACCTGTGACTGACGTTGAGAAACACGAGGAGGCTGAGCTCTCAAGTCCTGCATCTGTTGCTTGAGTCTATCCACGTAATCGCTGAGATCAGCACAACTGCTAGTCTGACTGGGAGCAACAAATTGCCCCGGCAACCGAATGGTGGTCCCGTAGACGAGCTCGGATGCACAGCAACCCAAGTCAAATTTCACAGTCGTACGAATACCCAACATGACGAGAGGAAGGGTCTCAGTCCAGCGAGCGTTAGAATGAGCTTTGAGTGAAGCTTTCAGTTGGCGGTGGAAACGTTCCACAAGTCCATTAGAAGCAGGATGATAAGCTGTAGTCCTAGTACGCTTGCTCCCTAACAGGTCGGTGAGAGACCGAAACAACTTGGACTCAAACTGGCTACCTCTATCTGTGGTAATAGTGGAGGGAACCCCGTAAAGAGCAACCCAGTTGGCGACAAAAGCCCGTGCGACGGACTCTGCTGTTATGTCCTTGAGTGGTATAGCTGCAGGCCAACGAGTAAACCTGTCTATGCATGTAAGTAGATATGCATAGCCCTCTGAAGGAGGAAGAGGTCCTACCAAATCTATATGAACATGGTCAAATCTGGCATCCGGAGTCGAGAATGTGCCCAATGGTGCCCTTGTATGACGGTGTATCTTACACCGCTGGCACTTAAGGCAAGTTCTGGCCCACTTCCTCACATCAGTGTTTATGCTGGGCCACACGAAACGGTCGGTGACCAAACGCTGAGATGCCCTGATACCAGGGTGTGACAAATCATGAAGAGCACTAAACACTGTGCGCCTGAACGATGGAGGGACGTAAGGACGAGGATTGCCCTTAGTAGTATCACACAAAATAGTACCAGGTGAAGAAGGAAGTGGTATGGCGTCCAGATGAAGAGACGAATGTCGTAAACTATCAAGCTCCAAATCAGACTTCTGAGCTTCAGCGATAGCCTCAAAATCGATGACGGAGGATGCATCTATATGTAGAGCATGAATGTCAGCTCGAGAAAGGGCGTCAGCTGCTGTGTTGTCTTTCCCACTAATATGACGCAAGTCAGTAGTGTACTGGGAAATGAAATCCAAGTGTCTGATCTCTCGTGGCGAATACCGATCAGGCTTGGCGTTGTAGGCATGAACTAGTGGTTTGTGATCAGTATACACACAGAAATGCCGACCGACGAGAAGGTGGGAGAAATGCTTGATGGCTAAGTAGATGGCCAGAAGTTCTCTGCCAAAAGTTCCATATCGAGTCTCTGCAGATTTAAGACGTTTGGAGAAAAAGGAAAGTGGCTGCCACTCCCCATGAACCAGCTGCTGCAAAACTGCCCCCACCCCATAGTCCGAGGCATCGGTAAGTAGACAAACAGGAACGTCTGACCTGTGATGAACCAGAAGAGTAGCACGCGATAAAGCCGACTTCGTCTCGTTGAAAGCTAAAAGTGCCTCAGCGTCGAGCTCGATTGGTCGATTCTTCTTCTTCTGATTCTTGAGTAGGTCGGTGAGTGGACGAGCAATGTCTGCGCAATGGGGTACAAAACGACGGTAAAAGTTCACCAACCCCAAGAATTCCCGCAGCTTACGTAGAGAAGTGGGTGGTGGAAACTCCTGGATAGCAACTACCCGGTCTGGAAGAGGTGATATGCCTTTCTCATCGATATGATGACCCAGAAAGGTGAGGCTAGAAACTGCGAACACACACTTGGATGGGTTGATTACGACACCGTGTTGAGACAAACGGTCAAAAAGCTGCTTAAGATGCCGCTCGTGCTCATCCATATCCGTACTGCTAACTAGAAGATCGTCAATATATGCATAGACGAACGGCAAACCCCTCAAAACTTCATCTATGAATCGTTGAAAAGTCTGTGCAGCGTTTCTGAGTCCAAATGGCATGCGGATGAATTCAAAAAGGCCAAAGGGTGTCGTAATAGCAGTCTTGGCAATGTCACCTGGTTCTACCGGTACCTGATGATAGGCACGAACCAAGTCCAACTTGGAAAAAACCTGCTTGCCCTGAAGTGCACCAGAAAAGTCTTGTAAGTGAGGTATAGGGTATCTGTCAGGAACCGTGGAGGCATTGAGAGCACGATAGTCCCCACAAGGACGCCACTCACCTGGCTTCTTCTTGGGAACCATATGTAGAGGGGGATTATATGTAGTGGTGAGGCCCAGTTACTTGAAGATGGCCGTATGATTCCAAGCTCCTGCATATGCTGAAACTCTGCACGGGCGATCTCGAGGCGATCTGGCGCAAGGCGACGAGGCCGAGCCGTAACTGGAGGACCATGAGTGACTATGTGGTGAGTGGTAGCATGCTTCACTGATATGTCGTTGTAGGTAGGACGAACTATGTCCGGATAACCTTGAAGAAGGTCGGTAAACCGTGACGGTGTAGCAGTAGCCTGTCGGACATACATGGGGCTAATGGTACCCGTGAATGAACCGAAACCATGCACAGAAAGGCTAGTAGTCCTATCGATAAGCTTGCGGAACTTAACGTCAACCAGCAAACCGAAATGGTCCAGGAAATCAGCTCCAAGAATAGGCGTCGATATGCTGGTCACAATAAACACCCACTTAAATGTCCGGCGAAGTCCCAGGTCGAGCGAAAAAAACCGCTCTCCGTAGACTTGTATAGGGGTACGGTTAACAGCTTCAAGCTCTATCTTGGAGTGAGAAGGTAGAGAAGAAAATGATTTCCCAAGAACAGACCGTGGAAAAATACTGACCTCGGCACCAGTATCTACTAAAAAACGAGTTCCGGTTTGCTTGTCAGTAATATAAAACAAGCGACTCTCAGGGTTCGGACCGACACTACTAGTCGCTTCAATATGTCGGTCTATTCGTTTCCCTGAACAGGACGAGGAGTAGACTGATGAGAAGAAAATGTACAAGGTAATAAACACCTGTGAGCCTTGGTACCAAAATTGGAGTGATACCAACAATAACCGTTCTTATCTGGCTGTCTGCGAGACCTGCTCATTGATCTGCTCTTCGACTGTCGAGAGTTGGCCTTGGCACCACGTTCACTGGACCTGCCACGCTCTTGAATGTTCGCGGTTAACGCCTGTACCTGTAGCGTCAATTGATGAACTGAAACCTGTAAATCCTTAACAGACACACTATCGGAACTACAAGCACATGCTCCTGTGGTACAAACCGTAGCTGACTGACTGGGTGTAGCAAAACTAGTAGTAGCCGCAGACTGAGAAACTGTAGCTACAAAAGGTGATGGTGTTGCTACCTCAACAATCTTATCGGCGATTAAAGCTAACTGTTCGATTGAAACTTCTTCACTCGTAGATGCAAGAATTAACTGCACATTATTGGGCAATCGCTGTAAAAACAACTGTTTCAAAATGTTATCCTCTAGGGAAAACTCACCCAAAAGCTGCCTCATGCGACGCAGAAATTGACTCGGTTTCCGGTCACCTAGTTCTTCCGAGATGAGAAGTTGGTGTAGACGGTGCTGTTGAGATGCCGAAGTGCGCTTGATAAGTTCAGTCTTAAGTGAAGTATACCGTTCTGTAGTAGGCGGACTGATCAAAAAATCACGCACTTCTTGCGCGATCTCTGGCTGCAACGAACCAACAACATGTGCAAACTTAGTATTCTCGGTTGTAATACCCCTGGTTAAGAACTGTGCTTCCACTTGTGCGAACCACAAGGACGGATCGTTCGGCCAGAAAGGCGGAAGTTTAAGACCGACAGCTCCAGCAATGCTGGGCGAAGAGGAAGAAGTAGAAGTATCACCGGTAGTGGTAGGATCGACTGGTTCTGGAAGATCAGGCATAACGATGTTGATAATGATAACACACAGCGAGTAAAAACGGATCACGTCGGGGTCACCAATGTAAAAATTCTATGCTGACTAAAATGAGTATGACTATGAGCTAGACTTTTACTCACCACTGTCCTTTGTTGTGTAGAAACTTGAGAGTGATCCTATATATGTAGTATGAAGATAACAATGGCGATCGCGATGTGTGTTGATCAATATATACAATGTCGAGTGTAACACGTTGAAGAAGAATTGTAGAAATTGACACTCCTAAATGTTGGGGAACAGAGGGAGTGTTCGTAGTAAATGTCCCCGACGACTATATACAAAATACTAGACTGAAGACTGAAGAAGTGGAGTCTAGTTGTGGCAAGAGTTGGTAATATAAACGCTATCTAATAACCAGAGGCCTCGGCTAAAGTACGAGAAGCGGATCGCGTTCTTCTTAAGTTGTGGCGAAAATGAAGTAACGTAAATATAAACACCTCGGGCTAGCACAAGCGTAAATCAAAATATGCTAGCCCAGGAAGAAAGTACACGAAAATAACCACTGGCGCGTTGTAAATAAACCGCGTATTCCAAGTGAAATAAGTGTCAGAATTGAAGTCACGAGATGTCGAGTCGCGAAGAGAAAACAAGCAGTTCGCTATTAACAGTTGTCGTGAAGAAATCACACGTGTGTACTAGTGGAAATCCAACGGAAAACGCTACGCTATGTCGCCGTAGCTGCTGGATGAAAAATCGCGAAGATCGCTATAAAAGTGAATCAACCCAATACGTGATGATCTTACGAGATCATGCAGGCTAAGTGACGAAAACCCCAGCTCCGTGGCGAAAACGTGACCAGCGGAAGCTGTGATTGGTCACATTACGAAAACAAACCATGGCGACGAGATATGTGAAGGCAGGTGCCAAAATGTGTCAAGAATGTGAAACATACGACGTCGCAGGAAAACTGCATAAATTATCAGCGTAAATTTCTCAAAAGTTGTCGGCACAACAAGGCAATATCAAAACATTACATAAAGTTCGTTGACACTATAATGGAGCATAAATTCACTACAAGATATCCTGCGAACAAAATTGAGGAAGAATAATAATAAATAATAACTAGACTTTAATTCGTCACTTTGACGAATTAGGTGATACGAAGCTATTTTTGTATCATGAATGTTTGCCGATGATGATCTAATGATAATATTCATAAATACGATAATGACGATATTGATGATGATGATTTTTTGGTTTTAAATGACGATGACCATGATTAAAAGTGGTATAGCGCCCCCTTCAGGTATTTGATAGAGAATTGTTATATGATTAAACTATTAATTTACTAAACAAGCTCAAATTTTCGCCTGATTGCAGAGCCTACCAATCATTGAACTGATATTTCGACGCACTACATACGCAACATAATGAACAAGTCTAGACTGGAATGTAGTATCAATCACCTCCCATAGGCATAACACGCATATTTAGCAAAAATCTGACATATGTCGCCTTTAATCGCAATTTTCACCATAATGACGTCAACAAAATGATTAAATATTAGTAATGATCTTGTGGATTGTCTCAGGTACAACATATCAAAATTTAGAAGTAAATCGATCAAAATTAAATATTGATCGATTTACTTCTAAATTTTGATATGTTGTAAATGTAAATTTTACAGAGATACATTCGATTTCCCATAAATATGCTGACGTCATAATGTGCGTATTCGTATTTTGACTTCCAAGGCTATTATAATGACGTCACGATGTACTTAATGGCCAAATGAGACATGAAATCATATCTCCTACTCATACTCTATCCAAATATGAAAAAAGAATGGGGAGTCTCTGGGCATCCCAAAGAGCTATACTGGACTTTTTATAGGCATGTTTTTGCCAATATATGCTATGTACAGTATTACAAAACTCGCGCATACGCCTTGAACAGACGCTCATTCCGTTATTAATAGTGATAAAGAGATAAACATGGTATCAAATTGTTCAGACAAATATGAGGAATATCCTGTCAAAACAAATTGACTGGTAATTATTTTGCGTTCGGCTGTGACGGACGAAAACGCGCGAAAATGCGCGTTTGCGCGATTTTTTATAAAATGCTTATAATGGAATGAAACGTATGCAAAATGAATTTGAGATGATTTGGAGCAATTTAAAAATTTGCGCGCGCATTGACGCGCGGACAAACGCGCATGCGCGCGTTTTTTTAACTGATATTGATTGGACGGATATTGACCTTGATCATGATAAATATGAATGAGGAAAGACTTTCTGTTATGAAGATATGTTCATGAGTTGATTTTCACAAAATGGCGCCTAGATGACGTCATGGTAATCTTGAGTCTCTGAAAAGTCACGCAGTTCTAAGTTAGACTAATATCTATCAGCAGTACAAGTTTCATGATAATAGCTTTATTCATTCTTGAGATATCTTGCGAACAAATTCGAGGAAGAATAATAAGAAAAATAAATAAATAATAATAATAAAGAAAAATCTTGACGAAATCAAAAGGTAATACGTATATTTCATAGGTATCACCTAATAATAAATAAATAATAAAAATCTTGACGAAATCAAAAGGTGATACGTAGACTTCGTTACGTATCACCTAACTAGACTTTAATTCGTCACTTTGACGAATTAGGTGATACGTAAGCTATTTTTGTATCATTAAAGTGTGCCGATGATGATCTAATGATAATATTCATAAATACGATAATGACGATATTGATGATGATGTTTTTTGGTTTTAAATGACGATGACCATGATTAAAAGTGGTATAGCCCCCCCCCCCCCCCCCTTCAGGTATTCGATAGAGAATTGTTATATGATTAAACTATTAATTTACTAAACAAGCTCAAATTTTTGCCTGATTGCAGAGCCTACCAATCATTGAACTGATATTTCGATGCACTACATACGTAAGATAATGAACAAGTCTAGACTGGAATGTAGTATCAATCACCACCCATAGGCATAAGACACGTATTAAGCAAAAATCGAATGACGTCATCAAAATGAATAAATATTGGTAATAATCTGAGACTTGTGAAGAATTGTCTCAGCTACAACATATCAAAATTTAGAAGAAAATTGATCAATATTTGCAGAGATACAATCATTTTCTGTAAATATGTTGACGTCATAATATGCAAATTCGTATTTTGAGTTCCAAGGTCAATATGATTATGTAAAAATATACTTAATGGCCAAATGAGACATGAAATCATATCTCCGACTCATACTCTATCTAAATATGAAAAAAAAATGGCAGTCCTTATTCATCTCGATGTACTTTTTATAGGCATGTTTTTGCCCATATATGCTATGTAATACATGAGCTCTCACGCACGGATATTTATCTTCAACGGACGCCCGATCATTCCGTTATTAATAGTGATAAAGAGATGAACATGGTATCAAATTGTTCAAAAAAATATGAGGAATATCCTGTCAAAACAAATTGAGGAGTAATTATTTTTCGTTCGGCCGTGACGAACGAAAACGCGCCAAAATGTGTGTTTTGCGCGATTTTTTATGAAATGCCTCTAATGGCCTGAAACGTATGCAAAAAAAATTTAAGACGATTTTGAGCAATTTAAAATTTTACGCGCGCGTTAACGCGCGCACAAACGCATACGCGCATTTTTGCGCGCATTTATTGACCTGAAATTGACCGGACAAATATTGACCTTGTTCATGATAAAAATGAATGAAAAATTACTTTCCGTTATGAAGATATGAACATAAGTTGATTTTCACAAAATGGCGCCTGGATGACGTCACGATAAATTTGACTCTCTAAAAAGTCACGCAGTTCTAAGTTAGACTAAGATCTATCATCATGGCAAGTTTCATGATAATGGCTTTATTCAGTCTTGAGATATCCTGCGAACAAATTCGAGGAAGAATAATAATAATAAACTAGACTTTAATTCGTCACTTAGACGAATTAGGTGATACGTATGATAATGGTTAACATAACGAATAATGCATTACACGATATATTGTTTTGTAAAATGCTTCTCCCATTTATATGCTTCTCCCATTATGATCTATTCATATGTCAAGATTAAATTGTGTCTCCTTGATCATCATGGATCTAGGGAAGATAGATTGAAACAATATATGACCTTTGACCCTGTGCAGTAACCAGTTACACATTTGACTCTAATTTACATCATGAAGAACACCTTTTGACGATTTTATCTTATTCAAAGAAATGAAAATGTAATTGATAAATGATTATCATCATTATGATAATGATGATCATGATGATCATGATCATGATCATGAGCGCGATCATGACATCTTATTGAAAAAATGAGGGTTGATTTAGATAGCTTATAGTCTCAGCTACAACATACTCAAAAATCAACAAAATCCAAGCAGAAATAACGGCGATATTGCTCGCAAAAGACAGGAATGTAGACTCCAGATTTGAGAAAAAGTCATCTCCCATAGGGATTACACGCAAAAAGTAATGGATTAAGTGAAAATAGGGTAATAATAAAGTAAAAAGGGTTATTTATGACATTATTTGCGATTCTACGTGTTTAAATAATCAAAGGAGATGGTACAGTGAAGGTCAAAAGGAAAAAAAAGTGAAGCAAAAAATTGTTGGAGACACCCGGACTCGAACCAGAGATCTCGAGGTTGGAAGTCAAGTGCATTACCGATATACCAAAACATCTCCCATAGCGATTACACGTAAACGGGAAATGGAATTCTGAAATCCTACTTTGCAAGTGAAATATGAGCATGATCCCGGCATCTAATCGTAAAATAAAGGGCACACTTGTGATAGCTCATTGTCTCAGCTACAACATATTCGAAGCTCAGCGAAAACGAAGCTAAAACAACGGAGATTTTGCTCGCGAAAGACAGGAGTGTAGAATCCAGTTTTGAGAAAAAGTCATGTCCCATAGAGAATACACGCAAAATGTGAAAAATTGACATGCCTCCTTTAATCGCAAAAATACACCATGATACTTTTGTCAAAAATAAAAATTGTGAATACTGCATTTGTAGAAAATTGTTTCAGCTAGAACATATCAAAATTTAAAAGAAAATTGATCGATATTTACAGAGATACAATCAATTTTCCAAAAATATGCTGACGTCATAATATGCAAATTGAAATTTTGAGTTTGGAGGCCATTATGATGACGTCATGAGTTAATTGAGGATCAAATGAGACATGAAATCATATCTCCGACTCATAATCTATCCAAATATGAAAAAATATTAGGAGTTTCTATCTATTCTAAAGAGTTACAATTAATTTTATATAGGCATGTTTTTGCCCATGTATTGTGGATAAAGATAACGCAAATCCGCGCGTGCTGTCAACTTTGACGGACGCTCATTGCGTTAATAAAAGGTGAACAAATTATCAAAATGCTTGGAAAAATGTACTAAATATGATGACAGAAAAAAATCGGCGATTCTTTGTTGCAAAATGCCAGTACGCGCGAAAACGCGCGCGCATGTGCGTGTGCGTAATTTTTTTATCAAATGCTCCATATGGCCTGAAACGTATGTAAAAAAAATTTGGGATGATTTAGAGCATTTTAAAAAAATTCGCGCGCGTAAACGCGCGGACGAACGCGCACGCGCAAATTTGCGCACGTTTATTGACCTCAAATTAACCGGACGGATATTGATCTTATTCATGATAAATATGAATGAAAAATTACTTTCCGTTATGAAGATATGATCATAAGTTGATTTTCACAAAATGGCGCCTGGATGACGTCACGATAATTTTGAGTCTTTGAAAAGTCACGCAGTTCTAAGTTAGACTAAGATCTATCATCATTGAAAGTTTCATGACAATGGCTTTATTCAGTCTTGAGATATCCTGCGAACAAAATCGAGGAAGAATAATAGGAAGAAGAAGAAGAAGAAGAATAATAATAAAAATCTTGACGAAATCAATAGGTGATACGTAGACTTCGTTACGTATCACCTAATAAATAAATAATAAAAATCTTGACGAAATCAAAAGGTGATACGTATATTTCATACGTATCACCTAATAATAATAATAACTAGATTTGTAATACTTGTTTGGAACAAGTATAGGTGGGCTGGTCGAACTAAAATTTGAGACAAAATAAAGGGTACATTTGAGATAGCTTATTGTCTCAGCTACAACATACTTGAAGTTCAGCGTAAACGGCGAAGCTAAAAAGACAGAGATATTGCTCGCGAAAGACGGGAATGTAGAATCGAGTTTTGAGAAAAAGTCATGTCCCATAGAGAATACACGCAAAATGTGAAAAATTGACATGCCTCCTTTAATCGCAAAAATACGCCATTGATGCCTTTGTCAAAATGAAGAATAATTGCAACTGCATTTGTAGAAAATTGTCTCAGCTAGAACATATCAAAATTTGGAAGAAAATCGATCAATATTTACAGAGATACAATCAATTTTCCATAAATAATCTAGAGGGTGTCAAGCTTTAAACCTCAAATAACACTTGACCTAACCTGGTGTTGTGCCTGGTGTAGTACCTGGGGGGGGGGGATTAAATGTTAAATGCATTAATATATAAATATACACCTTTATTCGAGATTCATGCCCTAAATTCAAGTGGTTATCATTTGATGTTTGGCCCTGGAAATGAGATATATCAGGTCTGACAAATTGTTCATGCTGCTCAAAGGGGAAATAACTACATGACATTCAGAGAACACAAATCTTTTAAAATTCAATAAGGTGTCTAGCTTTAAACCTCAAATTAAACTTGACCTAACCTGGTGTTGTGCCTGGTGTTGTACCTGTTGTAGTTTCTGGTGTTGTTTCAGGTGTTGAACCCGGTGATGTTCCTGGGGGAAAATGAAATGTTAAATGCATTAATATATAAATGTACACCCTTTTTCGAGATTCATGCCCTTAATTCAAGTGGTTATCATTTTATGTTTGGCCCTCGAAAAGAAATATATCAGGTTTGACAAATTGTTCATGCTGCTCACAGGGGCAATAACTACATGACATTCAGAGAACACAAATCTTATGAAATTCAATAAGGTGTCTAGCTTTTAACCTAAAAAAAAACTTGAGCTAACCTGGTGTTGTTTCAGGTGTTGAACCCTGTGTTGTTTCTGGTGTTGTTTCAGGTGTTGAAACTGATGTTGTTTCTAGTGTTGTTTCAGGTGTTGAACCCAGTGTTGTTTCTGGTGTTGTTTCAGGTGTTGAATCCGGTGTTGTTCCTGAGGAAACAAATAATTGTTAAATGCAATGATCTAAACATGTACGCCTATATTCAAGAATTTTGCGCTTAATTTACATGGGTTTCAAATGTTGATTGGCATTGGAAATGACATGTATCAGGTCTGAAAAATGTTCATGATACTCACAGGGGCAATAACTACATGACATTCAGAGAACACAAATCCTTTAAAATTCAAGAGGGTGTCAAGCTTTAAACCTCAAATAACACTTGACCTAACCTGGTGTTGTGCCTGGTGTAATACCTGTTGCAGTTTCTGGTGTTGTTTCAGGTGTTGAACCCGGTGTTGTTCCTGGGGGGGATTAAATGTTAAATGCATTAATATAATTATCATAGCAAAATACTACAATTTCTCCTCTAATAAAAGTTGATTTCCATCAAAGGACTCCTGTGCACTTAGAGAGTTGGTGTTCTTAATGGCTACACTTACTTTCAGTCTCACAGCTTAATCCGGTATATCCTGTAGGACACTTACAAAAATATCCATCTGCGGACACACTCTCCAAACATGTTGCACCATTTTGACACGGTGAACTATCACATGTAAGTGCTGGTTTAAAAAAGAAAAAGAAACAAACCTTTGGATCATAGATGAAGAACAAAACACAAACTAGATTTGTAATACTTGTTTGGAACAAGTATAGGTGGGCTGGTCGAACTAAAATTTGAGACAAAATAAAGGGTACATTTGAGATAGCTTATTGTCTCAGCTACAACATATTCGAAGCTCAGCGAAAACTAATCTAACACAACGGAGATTTTGCTCGCGAAAGACAGGAGTGTAGAATCCAGTTTTGAGAAAAAGTCATGTCCCATAGAGAATACACGCAAAATGTGCAAAATTGACATGCCTCCTTTAATCGCATGAATACGCCATGATGCCTTTGTCAAATTGAAAAATTGTGGCTACTATTTTTGTAGAAAATAGTCTCAGCTAGAACATATCAAAATTTTAAAGAAAATCAATTATTATTAACAGAGATACAATCAATTTTTCAAAAATATGCTGACGTCATAATGTGCAAATTGAAATTTTGAGTTTGGAGGCCATTATGATGACGTCATGAGTTAATTGAGGGTCAAATGAGACATGAAATCATATCTCCGACTCATAATCTATCTAAATATGAAAAAATATTGGGAGTTCCTATCTATTCTGAAGAGTTACAAAGAATTTTGTATAGGCATGTTTTTGCTCATGTGTTGTGGATAAAGATAACGCAGGTCCGCGCGCGCTGTCAACTTTGACGGACGCTCATTGCGTTATTACAAGATGAACAAGTTATTAAAATGCTTGGAAAAATGTGCCAAATATGATGATAGAGAAAATTCGGCGATTCTATGTTGCAAAATGCTAAAACGCGCAAAAAACGCGCGCGCATGCGTGTGAGCGTGATTTTTTGTAAAATGCTCCATATGGCCTGAAACGTATGCAAAAAAAATTTGGGATGATTTAGAGCATTTTAAATTTTTGCGCGCGCATTAACGCGCGCACCTACGCGTACGCGCATTTTTGCGCGCATTTATTGATCTGAAATTGACCCGACAAATATTGACCTTGATCATGACAAATATGAATGAGAAATGGCTTTCTGTTATGAATATATGATCATAAGTTGATTTTCACAAAATGGCGTCTGGATGACGTCACGATGATTTTGAGTCTTTGAAAAGTCACGCAGTTCTAAGTTAGACTAAGATCTATCATCATTGAAAGATTCATAACAATGGCTTCATTCAGTCTTGAGATATCCTGCGAACAAATTCGAGGAAGAATAATAATAAATAATAATAAATAAATAAATAATAAAAATCTTGACGAAATCAAAAGGTGATACGTTGACTTCGTTACGTATCACCTAATAATAAATAATAATAAAGAAAAATCTTGACGAAATCAAAAGGTGATACGTATATTTCATACGTATCACCTAACTAGACTTTAATTCGTCACTTTGACGAATTAGGTGATAGGTATGATAATGGTTTACATTTCGAATAATGCATTACACGATATATTATTTTATAAAATGCTTCTCCCATTATGATCTTTCCATATGTCAAGATTGAATTGTGTCTCCTTGATCATCATGGATCTAGGGAAGATAGATTGTGACGATATATGACCATTGACCCTGTGCTGTAACCAGATACACCCTTGACTCTAATTTACATCATGAAGAACGCATTTTGACGATTTTATCTTATTCAAAGAAATGAAAATGTAATTGATAAATGATTATCATCATTATGATAATGATGATCATGATTATAATGATGATGATCATGATCATGAGCGTAATCCTGATGTCTCATTGGAAAAATGAGGGGTGATTTAGATAGAATATAATCTCAGCTACAACATTTTCAAAAATCAACAAAATCAAAGCAGGAATAACGGCGATATTGCTCGCAAAAGACAGGAATGTAGAATCCAGATTTGAGAAAAAAATCATCTCCCATAGGGATTACACGCAAAAAGTAATGGATTAAGTGAAAATAGGGTAATAATAAAGTAAATAGGGTTGTTTTATACATTATTTGCGAATCTACATGTTTTAATAATCAAAGGAGATGGTAGAGTAAAAGGTCAAAAAGAAAAAAAAATGGAAACAAAAATTGTTGGAGACACCCGGACTCGAACCAGGGATCTCGAGCTTGGAAGTCAAGTGCGTATACCGATATACCAAAACATCTCCCATAGCGATTACACGTAAACGGGAAATGGAATTCTCAAATCTTACTTTGCAAGTGAAATATGAGCATGGTCCCGGCATCTGATCGAAAAATAAATGCTACACTTGTGATAGCTTATTGTCTCAGCTACAACATACTCGAATCTCAGCGTAAACAAAGCTAAAACAACGGAGATATTGCTCGCGAAAGACAAGAATGTAGAATCCACTTTTGAGAAAAAGTCATGTCCCATAGAGAATGCATGCAAAATGTAAAAAATTGACATGCCTCCTCAAATTGCAAGATTACGCCATGATGCCTTTGTCAAAATGAAAAATTGTGGGCACTCAATTTATAGAAAATTGTCTCAGCTAGAACATATCAAAATTTGGAAGAAAATCAATCAATATTTACAGAGATACAATCAGTTTTCCAAAAATATGCTTACGTCATAATGTGCAAATTAAATTTTTGAGTTCGGAGGCCATTATGATGACGTCATGATTTAATTGAGGGTCAAATGAGACATGAAATCATATCTCCGACTCATAATCTATCTAAATATGATAAAAATATTGGGAGTTCCTATCTATTCTAAAGAGTTACAATGAATTTTGTATAGGCATGATTTTGCCCATGTATTGTGGATAAAGATAAAGCAGATCCGTGCGCGCTGTCAGCTTTGGCGGACGCTCATTGCGTTATTAAAAGATGAACAAGTTATCAAAATGCTTGGAAAAATGTGCCAAATATGATGATTAAGAAAATTCTGCGATTCTATGTTGCAAAATGCTAGTACGCGCAAAAAACGCGCGCGCATGCGCGTGAGCGCGATTTTTTATCAAATGCTCTATATGGCCTGAAACGTATGCAAAAAAAATTTGGGATGATTTAGAGCATTTTAAACTTTTGCGCGCGCGTAAACGCGCGGACGAGCGCGCACGCGCGCATTTGCGCACGTTTTTTGACCTGAAATTGACCGGACGGATATTGATCTTAATCGTGATAATTATGAATGAGAAATACTTTTCCGTTATGAAGATATGATCATTAGTTGATTTTCACAAAATGGCGCCTAGATGACGTCATGATGACTTTGAGTCTTTGAAAAGTCACGCAGTTCTAAGTTAGACTAAGATCTATCATCATTGAAAGATTCATAACAATGGTTTCATTCAGTCTTGAGATATCCTGCGAACAAATTCGAGGAAGATTAATAATAATAACTAGACTTTAATTCGTCACTTTGACGAATTAGGTGATACGTGCTATTTTGTTATCATGAAAGTGTGCCGATGATGATCTAATGATAATGATCATAAATACGATAAAGACCATGATTAAGAGTGGTATAGCGCCCCCTTCAGGTATTCGATAGAGATTTGTAGAATCAGGATTTTAGAAAAAGTCGCCTAACACGCTAACTAAGAAAATTCTGACATGTCGCCTTTAATTGAAATTTTCACTAAGATGATGTCATCGAAATGATAAATGATGTACGTCAATATTGTAGATAATTTATTAGCTACACCGTATCAAAATTTGGAAGAACATAGAATACTCATAAGCTAGATAGTGCTCAAAGATCAATGTCATGAAGATTCATGATGTGAACGAAATTCACCTTCCTTAAGCATAACACGCAAATTAAGAAAATTCTGAAATGTGGCCTTTAATTGAATTTTGTACTATGATGACGTCAATGAAATAAAAAGTAGTGTGTATTTATCTTGAAGGCAATTGCCTCAACTACAAGATACCGAAATTTGGAAGAAAATCAGTCAATATTATGAGAAATACACTAAATTTTCCATAAATATAATGACGTCATAATATGCAATTTTGTATTTTGACTTCCAAGGCCATTATGATGACGTCAAGATGTATTGAATGGCCAAATGAGATATGAAATCATATCTCTGACTCATTCTCTTTCTAAATATGAAAAAAAATGGCAGTCCTTATTCACCCCGATGCACTTTCTATAGGCATGTTTTTGCCCATATATGCTATGTAATACATGAGCTCGCGCGCACAGATATTTTTCTTGAACGGACGCTCATTCCGTTATTAATAGTGATAAAGGGATGAACATGGTATCAAACATGATGACAGAGAAAATTTGGCGATTATATGTTGCAAAATGCCAGAACGCGCAAAAAACGCGCGCGCATGCACGTTTGAGTGATTTTTTGTCAAATGCTCCATATGGCTTGAAACGTCTGCAAAAAAAATTTGGGATGATTTAGAGCATTTAAAACTTTTGCGCGCGCGTAAACGCGCGGACGAGAGCGCACGCGTGCATTTGCGCACGTTTTTTGACCTGAAATTGACCGGACGGATATTGATCTTAATCGTGATAATTATGAATGAGAAATACTTTTCCGTTATGAAGATATGATCATTAGTTGATTTTCACAAAATGGCGCCTAGATGACGTCATGATGACTTTGAGTCTTTGAAAAGTCACGCAGTTCTAAGTTAGACTAAGATCTATCATCATTGAAAGATTCATAACAATGGTTTCATTCAGTCTTGAGATATCCTGCGAACAAATTCGAGGAAGATTAATAATAATAACTAGACTTTAATTCGTCACTTTGACGAATTAGGTGATACGTGCTATTTTGTTATCATGAAAGTGTGCCGATGATGATCTAATGATAATGATCATAAATACGATAAAGACCATGATTAAGAGTGGTATAGCGCCCCCTTCAGGTATTCGATAGAGATTTGTAGAATCAGGATTTTAGAAAAAGTCGCCTAACACGCTAAGAAAATTCTGACATGTCGCCTTTAATTGAAATTTTCACTAAGATGATGTCATCGAAATGATAAATGATGTACGTCAATATTGTAGATAATTTATTAGCTACACCGTATCAAAATTTGGAAGAACATAGAATACTCATAAGCTAGATAGTGCTCAAAGATCAATGTCATGAAGATTCATGATGTGAACGAAATTCACCTTCCTTAAGCATAACACGCAAATTAAGAAAATTCTGAAATGTGGCCTTTAATTGAATTTTGTACTATGATGACGTCAATGAAATAAAAAGTAGTGTGTATTTATCTTGAAGGCAATTGCCTCAACTACAAGATACCGAAATTTGGAAGAAAATCAGTCAATATTATGAGAAATACACTAAATTTTCCATAAATATAATGACGTCATAATATGCAATTTTGTATTTTGACTTCCAAGGCCATTATGATGACGTCAAGATGTATTGAATGGCCAAATGAGATATGAAATCATATCTCTGACTCATTCTCTTTCTAAATATGAAAAAAAATGGCAGTCCTTATTCACCCCGATGCACTTTCTATAGGCATGTTTTTGCCCATATATGCTATGTAATACATGAGCTCGCGCGCACAGATATTTTTCTTGAACGGACGCTCATTCCGTTATTAATAGTGATAAAGAGATGAACATGGTATCAAATTGTTCAGAAAAATATGAGGAATATCCTGTCAAAACAAATATACAAGGAATTATTTTTCGTTCGGCCGTGACAAACGAAAACGTGCAAAAATGCGTGTTTTGCGCGATTTTTTATGAAATGCTTATAATGGCCTGAAACGTATGCAAAAAAAAATTTAAACGATTTTGAGCAATTTAAAATTTTACGCGCGCGTTAACGCGCGCACGTACGCGTACGCGCAGTTTTGCGCGCATTTATTGACCTGAAATTGACCGGACAGATATTGATCTTAATCCTGATAATTATAAATGAGAAATTCCTTTCCGTTATGAAGATATGATCATAAGTTGATTTTCACAAAATGGCCCCTGGATGACGTCACGATAATTTTGACTCTCTAAAAAGTCACGCAGTTCTAAGTTAGACTAAGATCTATCATCATGGCAAGTTTCATGATAATGGCTTTATTAAGTCTTGAGATATCCTGCGAACAAATTCGAGGAAGAATAATAATAAATAATAAATAATAAATAAATAAATAATAAAAATCTTGACGAAATCAAAAGGTGATACGTATATTTCATACGTATCACCTAATAAATAATAAATAACAATCTTGACGAAATCAATAGGTGATACGTAGACTTCGTTACGTATCACCTAACTAGACTTTAATTCGTCACTTTGACGATTTAGGTGATACGTGCTATTTTGTTATCATGAAAGTGCGCCGATGATGATCTAATGATAATGATCATAAATACGATAAAGACCATGATTAAGAGTGGTATAGCGCCCCTTCCGGTATTCGATAAAGATTTGTAGAATCAGGATTTCAGAAAAAGTCGCCTAACACGCAAACTAAGACAATTCTGACTTGTCACCTTTAATTGAAATTTTCACTATGATGATGTCATCAAATTGATTGGACGGATATTGATCTTATTCATGATAAATATGAATGAAAAATTACTTTCCGTTATGAAGATATGATCATAAGTTGATTTTCACAAAATGGCGCCTAGATGACGTCATGATGACTTTGAGTCTTTGAAAAGTCACGCAGTTCTAAGTTAGACTAAGATCTATCATCATTGAAAGATTCATAACAATGGTTTCATTCAGTCTTGAGATATCCTGCGAACAAAATCGAGGAAGAATAATAAATAATAAATAAATAAAAATCTTGACGAAATCAAAAGGTGATACGTAGACTTCGTTACGTATCACCTAACTAGACTTTAATTCGTCACTTTGACGAATTAGGTGATACGTAGCTATTTTTGTATCACGAAAGTGTGCCGATGATGATCTAAAGATAATATCCATAAATACGATAATGACGATATTGATTATGATGATTTTTTGGTTTTAAATGACGATGACCATGATTAAAAGTTGTATAGCGCCCCCTTCAGGTATTCGATAGAGAATTGTTATATGACTTAAAACTATTAATTTACTAAACAAGCTCAAATTTTCGCCTGATTGCAGAGCCTACCAATCATTGAACTGATATTGCGACGCACTACATACGCAACATAATGAACAAGTCTAGACTGGAATGTAGTATCAATCACCTCCCATAGGCATAACACCCATATTAAGCAAAAATCTGACATATGTCGCCTTTAATCGCAATTTTCACCATAATGACGTCATCAAAATGAATAAATATTGGTAATAATCTTGTGAAGAATTGTCTCAGCTACAACATATCAAAATTTAGAAGAAAATTGATCAATATTTGCAGAGATACAATCATTTTCCGTAAATATGTTGACGTCATAATATGCAAATTCGTATTTTGAGTTCCAAGGTCAATATGATTATGTAAAAATATACTTAATGGCCAAATGAGACGTGAAATCATATCTCCGACTCATACTTTATCTAAATATGAAAAACAATGGCAGTCCTCATTCATCCTGATGTACTTTTTATAGGCATGTGTTTGCCCATATATGCTATGTAATACATGAGCTCGCACGCACGGATATTTATCTTCAACGGACGCTCATTCCGTTAATAATAGTGATAAAGAGATGAATATGGTATCAAATTGTTCAGAAAAATATGAGGAATATCCGGTCAAAACTAACTGAGCGGTAATTTTTTTTCGTTCAGCCGTGACGAACGAAAACGCGAAAAAATGCGTGTTTTGCGCGATTTTTTATGAAATGCTTATAATGGCCTAAAACGTATGCAAAAAAAAATTAAGACGATTTTGAGTAATTTAAAATTTTACGCGCGCGTTAACGCGCGCACAAACACGTACGCGCATTTTCGCGCGCATTTATTGACCTGAAATTAACCGGACAGATATTGACCTTGATCATGATAAATATGAATAAAAAATTACCTTCCGTTATGAAGATATGATCATAAGTTGATTTTCACAAAATGGCGCCTGGATGACGTCACAGTAATCTTGAGTCTTTGAAAAGTCACGCAGTTCTAAGTTAGCCTAATATCTATCATCATTGCAAGTTTCACGATAATAGCTTTATTCATTCTTGAGATATCTTGCGAACAAATTCGAGGAAGAATAATAATAAATAACTAGACTTTAATTCGTCACTTTGACGAATTAGGTGATACGTATGCTCATGTATAACATAATAAAGAACGCATTTTTACGATTACATATTTCGTTTACTACTCCCATTATGGTCTATCCATGAGTCAAGTTTCAACTGTAGGGCAGAGGGAAACAGACCAAGAGAATAAGAGGGACGCAAGGCAAGAGAGAGAGAGAGAGAGAGGGAGAGGGTGAAAGAGAAGAGAGATAGATAGATGCAGAGACAGACCAAAAAAGGAGAGGGGCAGAACATGAGAGGAGAAGTAAAAGAACAAGAGAGAGGAGAGAGAGAGATGCAATTGAGAACAATGCCTTCCAGATGACCATGATTGAAAGTGGTATAGCGCCCCCTTCAGGTATCCGATTGAGGATTGTTATATATGATAATTGACATGTCACCTTTGATTGAATTTTTGACTATGATACCGTCATGATAATGTTAGATAGTCTACATACATTTTTGGGAACTTGTCTCAGCTACAACATACTCAAAAATCAACAAAATCCAAGCAGAAATATCGGCGATATTGCTCAAAACACAGGAATGTAGAATCCAGATTTGAGAAAAAGTCATCTCCCATAGGGATTAAAAGCAAAAAGTAATGGATTAAGTGAAAATAGGGTAATAATAAAGAAAATAGGGTTGTTTATTACATTATTTGCGATTCTACGTGTTTTAATACTCAAAGGAGATGGTACAGTGAAAGGTCAACAAATAAAATGAAGACAAATATTGTTGGAGACACCCGGACTCGAACCATGGATCTCGAGGATGGAAGTCGAGTGCGTTACCGATATACCAAAACATTTCCCATAGCGATTACACGTAAACGGGAAATGGAATTCTCAAATCCTACTTTGCAAGTGAAATATGAGCATAATCCCGGCATCTGATCGAAAAATGAAAAGCACACGTGTGATAGATTATTGTCTCAGCTACAACATATTCGAAGCTCAGCAAAAACTAAGTTAAGACAACGGAGATTTTGCTCGTGAAAGACAGGAAGGTAGAATCCAGTTTTGAGAAGAAGTCATATCCCATAGAGAATACACGCAAAATGTGAAAAATTGACATGCCTCCTTTAATCGCAAAAATACGCCATGATGCCTTTGTCAAAGTGAAAAATTGTGGTTACTATATTTGTAGAGAATTGTTTCAGCTAGAACATATCGAAATTTGAAAGAAAATCAATCAATATTTACAGAGATACAATCAATTTTCAAAAAATATGCTGACGTCATAACATCCAAATTAAATTTTTGAGTTTGGAGGACATTATGGTGACGTCATGAGTTAATTGAGGGTCAAATGAGACATGAAATCATATTGACGACTCATAATCTATCTAAATATAAAAAAATATTGGGAGTTCCTATCTATTCTGAAGGGTTACAAAGAATTTTGTATAGGCATCTTTTTGCTCATGTATTGTGGATAAAGATAACGCAGGTCCGCGCGCACTGTCAACTTTGACGGACGCTCATTGCGTTATTAAAAGATGAACAAGTTATCAAAATGCTTGGAAAAATGTGCCAAATAAGATGATAGAGAAAATTCGGCGATTCTAGGTTGCAAAATGCTAGTACGCGCAAAAAACGCGCGCGCATGCGCGTGTGCGTGATTTTTTGTCAAATGCTCCATATGGCCTGAAACGTATGCAAAAAAAATTTGGGATGATTTAGAGCATTTTAAATTTTTGCGCGCGCGTAAACGCGCGGACGAACGCGCACGCGCGCATTTGCGCACGTTTATTGACCTGAAATTGACCGGAGGGATATTGATCTTAATCGTGATAAATATGAATGAGAAATACTTTTTCGTTATGAAGATATGATCATTAGTTGATTTTCACAAAATGGCGCCTAGATGACGTCACGGTGATCTTGAGTCTCTGAAAAGTCACGCAGTTCTAAGTTAGACTAATATCTATCATCATTACAAGTTTCATGATAATAGCTTTATTCATTCTTGAGATATCTTGCGAACAAATTCGAGGAAGAATAATAAATAAAAAAAAAAAATAAATAAATAAATAAATAATAAAGAAAAATCTTGACGAAATCAAAAGGTGATACGTAGACTTCGTTACGTATCACCTAATAAATAAATAAATAATAAAAATCTTGACGAAATCAATAGGTGATACGTAGACTTCGTTACGTATCACCTAACTAGACTTTAATTCGTCACTTAGACGATTTAGGTGATACGTATGATATTGGTTTACATAACAAAGAATGCATTACACGATATCATATTATTTTTTTTAATACTTCTCCCATTATGATCTATCCATATGTCAAGTTTAAATTGTGTCCCCTTGATCATCATGGATCTCGGGAAGATAGATTGAAACAATATATGACCGTTGACCCTGTACAGTAACCAGTTACACCTTTGACTCTAATTTACATCATGAAGAACACATTTTTACGATTTTATCTTATTCACAGAAATGAAAATGTAATTAATAAATGATAATCATCATTATGATAATGATGATCATGATGATAATGATCATGATCATGAGCGTGATCCTGATATCTAATTGAAAACATGAGAAATGATTTAAATAGCATATAGTCACAGCTACAACATACTCAAAAATCAACTAAATCCAAGCAAAAATAACGGCGATATTGCTCGCAAAAGACAGGAATGTAGAATCCAGATTTGAAAAAAAAAGTCATCTCCCTTAGGGATTACACGCAAAAAGTAATGGATCAAGTAAAAATAGGGTAATAATAAAGTAAGTAGGGTTGTTTATTACATTATTTGCGATTCTACGTGTTTTAATAATCAAAGGAGATGGTACAGTGAAAGGTTACAAGAAAAAAAAGGTTAAGAAAAAATTTGTTGGAGACACCCGGACTCGAACCCGGGATCTCAAGGTCGGAAGTCAAGTGCGTATACCGATATACCAAAACATCTCCCATAGCGATTACACGTAAACGGAAAATGGAATTCTCAAATCCCACTTTGCAAGTGAAATATGAGCATGATCCCGGCATTTGATCGAAAAATAAAGTGCACGTTGGAAATAGCTTATTGTCTCAGCTACAACATATCCAAAGCTCAGCAAAAACAAAGCTAAAACGACTTAGATATTGCTCGCGAAAGACGGGAATGTAGAATCCACTTTTGAGAAACAGTCATGTCCCATAGAGAATGCATGCAAAATGTAAAAAATTGACATGCCTCCTTAAATTGCAAGATTACGCCATGATGCCTTTGTCAAAATGAAGAATTGTGGACACTGCATTTGTAGAAAATTATCTCAGCTAGAACATATCAAAATTTGAAAGAAAAACAATCAATATTTACAGAGATACAATCAATTTTCCAAAAATATGCAAACGTCATAATATGCAAATTTAAATTTTGAGTTTGGAGGCCATTATGATGACATTATGACTTAATTGAGGGTCAAATGAGACATGAAATCATATTTCCATTTCATAATCTATCAAAATATGAAAAAATATTAGGAGTTTCTATCTATTCTAAAGAGTTACAATGAATTTTATATAGGCATGTTTTTGCCCATGTATTGTGGATAAAGATAACGCAAATCCGCGCGTGCTGTCAACTTTGACGGACGCTCATTGCGTTAATAAAAGGTGAACAAATTATCAAAATGCTTGGAAAAATGTGCCAAATATGATGACAGAGAAAATTCGGCGATTTTTATGTTGCAAAATTCCAGTACGCGCGGAACCGCGCACGCATGCGCGTGTGCGCGATTTTTTTGCAAAATGCTTTAAATGGCCTGAAACGTATGCAAAAAAATTTTAAGACGATTTAGAGCATTTTAAATTTTTGCGCGCGCATTAACGCGCGCATGAACGCGTACGCGCGCGTTTACGCACGTTTATTGACCTAAAATTGACCGGACGGATATTGATCTTAATCATGATGAATATGAATGAAAAATTACTATCCGTTATGAAGATATGATCATTAGTTGATTTTCACAAAATGGCGCCTGGATGACGTCACGATGACATTGAGTCTTTGAAAAGTCACGCAGTTCTAAGTTAGATTAAGATCTATCATCATTGAAATATTCATAACAATGGCTTCATTCAGTCTTGAGATATCCTGCGAACAAATTCGAGGAAGAATAATAATAAATAAATAAATAATAATAAAAATCTTGACGAAATCAATAGGTGATACGTTGACTTCGTTACGTATCACCTAATAAATAATAATAATAAAGAAAAATCTTGACGAAATCAAAAGTTGATACGTATATTTCATACGTATCACCTAATAAATAATAATAAATAAATAAATAATAAAAATCTTGACGAAATCAAAAGGTGATACGTATATTTCATACGTATCACCTAACTAGACTTTATCGAAAATAATATCGCTAGTGATATTCGTTTGTCTCGCAATGTGGTCAATAAGGAATCTAAAAGATCACGACGTTTCGTATGCTACTGCGATACTTCGTCAGGTGATAAAAACTATTGTAAGCAAGGGTCTTTTATACTTTACGGGAGGACCGGCGGAGCGGTCTATAATTCGATCGATAATTGGAACAATAACGCCCAATGCCTATTGGTCGATGCACACGGTGATCGACCAATCACCAAGGCCGCTGGTTCGGCCGCTGGTTCGGCGGATGCACCAGGCCTATTGGCCGACGCATACGGTACTCAACCAATCAACGGGCCGCTGGCTCGGGCCGTCTGCTGAATGGAATCGACCGTTGTTGGCTGGCAGGACGGCGAGTGTCATGGCGGCGTATCGTCCGCATCCAAAATTCGGGGATATCGATCCCGTTGTCTCTGTTGAAATTATTAGGATTGAGACGGATATTGATAGCTTCTTTTACCCTCCGTGTATACCAATGCCGTTCCTGGGAAAGGCACTGAACCCCGTCCCAGTCTGGTTGATGCTGGTTATCCCAAGCATGTTCGGCTACGGCTGAGTTGTCAGTTCGACGGAGTTGTCAGTTCGACGAATTATAGACCGCTCCGCCGGTCCTCCCGTAAAGTATAAAAGACCCTTTCTTACAATAGTTTTTATCACCTGACGAAGTATCGCAGTAGCATACGAAACGTCGTGATCTTTTAGATTCCTTATTGACCACATTGCGAGACAAACGAATATCACTAGCGATATTATTTTCGATACTATATCCGCAATGAGTAATATATTTAGCAACTAGACTTTAATTCGTCACTTTGACGAATTAGGTGATACGTAGCTATTTTTGTATCATGAAAGTGTGCCGATGATGATCTAATGATAATATTCATGAATACGATAATGACGATATTGATGATGATGAAATTTTGGTTTTAAATGACGATGACCATGATTAAAAGTGGTATAGCGCCCCCTTCAGGTATTCGATAGAGAATTGTTATATGATTAAACTATTAATTTGGTAAACAAGCTCAAATTTTCGCCTGACTGCAGAGCCTACCAATCATTGAAATGATAATTCGACGCACTACATACGCAACATAATGAACAAGTCTAGACTGGAATGTAGTATCAATCACCTCCCATAGGCATAACACGCATATTTAGCAAAAATCTGACATATGTCGCCTTTAATCGCAATTTTCACCATAATGACGTCATCAAAATGAACAAATATTGGTAATGATCTTGTGGAAAATTGTCTCAGCTACAGCATATCAAAATTTAAAAGTAAATCGATCAATATTTACAGAGATACATTCAATTTTCAATAAATATGCTGATGTCATAATGTGCGTATTCGTATTTTGACTTCCAAGGCTATTATAATGACGTCACGATGTACTTAGTGGCCAAATGAGACATGAAATCATATCTCCTACTCATACTCTATCCAAATATGAAAAGAAAATGGTGAGTCTCAAGGCATCCCAAAGAGCTATAAGGGACTTTTTATAGGCATGTTTTTGCCAATATATGCTATGTATTACGAAACTCGCGCATACGCCTTGAACGGACGCTCATTCCGTTATTAATAGTGATGAACAGATAAACATGGTATCAAATTGTTCGGACAAGTATGAGGAATATCCTGTCTAAAAAAAATTGACGGGTAATTATTTTGCGTTCGGCCGTGACGGACGAAAACGCGCGAAAATGCGCGTTTGCGCGATTTTTTATGAAATGCTTATAATGGCATAAAACGTATGCAAAATGAATTTGAGATGATTTGGAGCGATTTAAAATGTTGCGCGCGCATTGACGCGCGGACATACGCGCATGCGCGCGTTTTTTTAACGGATATTGACCTTGATCATGATAAATATGAATGAGGAAAGACTTTCTGTTATGAAGATATGATCATAAGTTGATTTTCCCAAAATGGCGCCTAGATGACGTCACGATGACCTTGAGTCATTGAAAAGTCATGCAGTTCTAAGTTAGACTAATATCTATCATCATTACAAGTTTCATGATAATAGCTTGATTCATTCTTGAGATATCTTGCGAACAAATTCGAGGAAGAATAATAATAAAAACTAGACTTTAATTTGTCACTTTGACGAATTAGGTGATACGAAGCTATTTTTGTATCATGAATGTTTGCCGATGATGATCTAATGATAATATTCATAATACGATAATGACGATATTGATGATGATGAAATTTTGGTTTTTGATTCGATAGAGAATTGTTATATGATTAAACTATTAATTTACTAAACAAGCTCAAATTTTCGCCTGATTGCAGAGCCTACCATTCATTGAAATGATAATTCGACGCACTACATACGCAACATAATGAACAAGTCTAGACTGGAATGTAGTATCAATCACCTCCCATAGGCATAACACGCATATTTAGCAAAAATCTGACATATGTCGCCTTTAATCGCAATTTTCACCATAATGACGTCATCAAAATGAACAAATATTGGTAATGATCTTGTGGAAAATTGTCTCAGCTACAGCATATCAAAATTTAAAAGTAAATCGATCAATATTTACAGAGATACATTCAATTTTCAATAAATATGCTGATGTCATAATGTGCGTATTCGTATTTTGACTTCCAAGGCTATTATAATGACGTCACGATGTACTTAATGGCCAAATGAGACATGAAATCATATCTCCTACTCATACTCTATCCAAATATGAAAAAAAATGTCTATAGGCATCCCAAAGAGCTATATTGTACTTTTTATAGGCATGTTTTTGCCAATATATGCTATGTATTACAAAACTCGCGCATACGCCTTGAACAGACGCTCATTCCGTTATTAATAGTGATAAAGAAATAAACATGGTATCAAATTGTTCGGACAAATATGAGGAATATCCTGTCAAAACAAATTGACAGGTAATTATTTTGCGTTCGGCTGTGACGGACGAAAACGCGCGAAAATGCGCGTTTGCGCGATTTTTTACAAAATGCTTATTATGGCATGAAACGTATTCAAAATGAATTTGAGATGATTTGGAGCAATTTAAAAATTTGCGCGCGCATTGACGCGCGGACATACGCGCATGCGCGCGTTTTTTTAACTGATATTGATTGGACGGATATTGACCTTGATCATGATAAATATGAACTAGACTTTAATTCGTCACTTTGACGAATTAGGTGATACGTGCTATTTTGTTATCATGAAAGTGTGCCGATGATGATCTAATGATAATGAACATAAATACGATGAAGACCATCATTAGGAGTGGTATAGCGCCCCCTTCAGGTATTCGATAGAGATTTGTAGAATCAGGATTTCAGAAAAAGTCGCCTAACACGCTAACTAAGAAAATTTTGACATGTCGCCTTTAATTGAAATTTTCACTATGATGATGTCATCGAAATGATAAATGATGTACGTCAATATTGTAGATAATTTATTAGCTACACCGTATTAGAATTTGGGAGAACATAGAGTACAAATAAGCTAGATAGTGCTCAAAGATCAATGTCATGAAGATTCATGATGTGAACGAAATTCACCTTCCTTAGGCTTAACACGCAAATTAAGAAAATTCTGAAATGTGGCCTTTAATTGAATTTTGTACTATAATGACGTCAATAAAATAAAAAGCAGTGTGTATTGATCTTGTAGGTAATTTCCTAAGCTACAAGATACCACAATTTGGAAGAAAATCAGTCAATATTATGAGAAATACACTAAATTTTCAAAAAATATAATGACGTCATAATATGCAATTTTGTATTTTGACTTCCAAGGCCATTGTGATGACGTCAAGATGTATTTAATGGCCAAATAAGCTATGAAATCATATCTCCGACTCATACTCTATCAAAATATGAAAAAAAACTTGGCATTCCTTGTTCATCCCAATGGACGTTTTATAGGCATGTTTTTGCCCATATATACTATGTAATACATGAGCTCGCACACAAGGATATTTATCTTGAACGGACGCTCATTCCGTTATTAATAGTGATAAAGGGATGAACATGGTATCAAACATGATGACAGAGAAAATTTGGCGATTATATGTTGCAAAATGCCAGAACGCGCAAAAAACGCGCGCGCATGCGCGTTTGAGTGATTTTTTGTCAAATGCTCCATATGGCTTGAAACGTGTGCAAAATAAATTGGAAATGATTTGGAGCATTTTAAATTTTTGCGCGCACGTAAACGCGCGCACAAACGCGTACGCGCGGATTTGCGCACGTTTTTTGATCTGAAATTGACCTGAAGGATATTGATCTTGTTCATGATAAATATGAATGAGAAATTACTTTCCGTTATGAAGATATGATCATAAGTTGATTTTTACAAAATGGCGCCTGGATGACGTCACGATAATTTTGAGTCTTTGAAAAGTCATGCAGTTTTAAGTTAGACTAATATCTATCATCATTACAAGTTTCATGATAATAGCTTTATTCATTCTTGAGATATCTTGCGAACAAATTCGTGTAAGAATAATAAGAAAAATAATAATAAAGAAAAATCTTGACGAAATCAAAAGGTGATACGTATATTTCATACGTATCACCTAATGAGGAAAGACTTTCTGTTATGAAGATATGTTCATGAGTTGATTTTCACAAAATGGCGCCTAGATGACGTCACGGTGATCTTGAGTTTCTGAAAAGTCACGCAGTTCTAAGTTAGACTAATATCTATCATCAGTACAAGTTTCATGATAATAGCTTTATTCATTCTTGAGATATCTTGCGAACAAATTCGAGGAAGAATAATAAGAAAAACTAGACTTTAAATCGTCACTTTGACGAATTAGGTGATACGTAGCTATTTTTGTATCATGAAAGTGTGCTGATGATGATCTAATGATAATATTCATTAATACGATAATGACGGTATTTGATTTGATTTCATTTGATTTGATTTATTGGTTTCTGCATCTTTTTTATTTTAAATCATACATTTTCATGAACATAATATGGTTTGATACAATATTTTAAGTGTATATAATTTTTAACAGATAATAAACGAATTTAAGCAGATATATTGAATGCATACTTTTTTGGTTTTTAATGACGATGACCATGATTAAAAGTGGTATAGCGCCCCCTTCAGGTATTCGATAGAGAATTGTTATATGATTAAACTATTAATTTACTAAACAAGCTCAAATTTTCGCCTGATTGCAGGGCCTACCAATCATTGAACTGATATTTCGACGCACTACATACACAACATAATGAACAAGCCTAGACCGGAATGTAGTATCAATCACCTCCCATAGGCATAACACGCATATTAAGCGAAAATCTGACATATGTCGCCTTTAATCGCAATTTTCACCATAATGACGTCATCAAAATGAACAAATATTGATAATAATCTTGTAAAGAATTGTCTCAGCTACAACATATCAAAATTTAGAAGAAAATGGATCAATATTTGAAGAGATACATTAATTGTCCGTAAATATGCTGACGTCATAATATGCAAATTCGTATTTTGAGTTCCAAGGTCAATATGATTATTTAAAAATATACTTAATGGCCAAATGAGACATGAAATCATATCTCCGACTTATACTCTATCTAAATATAAAAACAAATGAGGGTTCCTTTCAAACAAAAGAGCTATAATGGATTTTGTATAGGCATATTTTTGCCGATATGTGCTATGTATTACAAAACTCGCGCATACGCCTTGAACAGACGCTCATTCTCTTATTAATAGTGATAAAGTGATAAACATTGTATCAAATTGTTCGGAAAAATATGAGGAATATCTTGTTCAAAAAAATGACTGGTAATTATTTTGCGTTTGGCTGTGACGGACGAAAATGCGCAAAAATGCGCGTTTGCGCGATTTTTTATAAAATGCTTATAATGGCATGAAACGTATGCAAAATTAATTTGAGTTAATTTGGAGCAACTAACAAATTTGCGCGCGCATTGACGCGCGGATATACGTGCATGCGCGTTTTTTAAAAAGCGATATTGATTGGACGGATATTGACCTTGATCATAATAAATATGAATGAGGAAAGACTTTCTGTTATGAAGATATGATCATGAGTTGATTTTCACAAAATGGCCCCTAGATGACGTCACGGTCATCTTGAGTCTCTGAAAAGTCACGCAGTTTTAAGTTAGACTAATATCTATCATCATTGAAAGTTTCATGATAATAGCTGTATTCATTCTTGAGATATCTTGCGAACAAATTCGAGGAAGAATAATAAGAAAAATAAATAAATAAATAATAATAAAGAAAAATCTTGACGAAATCAAAAGGTGATACGTCTACGTACGTATCACCTAATAAATAATAATAATAAAGAAAAATCTTGACGAAATCAAAAGGTGATACGTATATTTCATACGTATCACCTAATAATAAATAAATAATAATACAAATCTTGACGAAATCAAAAGGTGATACGTAAATTTCATACGTATCACCTAACTAGACTTTCATTCGTCACTTTGACGAATTAGGTGATACGTAATCTATTTTTGTATCATGAAAGTGTGCCGATGATGATCTAATGATAAAATTCATGAATACCATAATGACGATATTGATGATATTGATTTTTTGGTTTTAAATGACGATGACCATGATTAAAAGTGGTATAGCGCCCCCTTCAGGTATTCGATAGGAAATTGTTATATGATTAATTTATTAATTTACTAAACAAGCTCAAATTTTCGCATGATTGCAGAGCCTACCAATCATCGAACTGATATTTCGACGCACTACATACGCAACATAATGAACAAGTCGAGACTGGAATGTAGTATCAATCACCTCCCATAGGCATAAGACACATATTAAGCAAAAATCTAATGACGTCATCAGAATGAATAAATATTGGTAATAATCTTGTGAAGAATTGTCTCAGCTACAACATATCAAAATTTAGAAGAAAATTGATCAATATTTGCAGAGAAACAATCATTTTCCGTAAATATGTTGACGTCATAATATGCAAATTCGTATTTTGAGTTCCAAGGTCAATATGATTATGTAAAAATGTATTTAATGGCCGAATGAGACATGAAATCATATCTCCGACCCATACTCTATCTAAATATGAAAAAAAATGGCAGTCCTTACTCATCCCGATGTACTTTTTATAGGCATGTTTTTGCCCATATATGCTATGTAATACATAAGCTAGCACGCACGGATATTTATCTTCAACGGACGCTCCTTCCATTATTAATAGTGATAAAGAGATGAACATGGTATCAAATTGTTGAGAAAAATATGAGGAATATCCTGTCAAAAAAAATTGAGGGCTAATTATTTTTCGTTCGGCCGTGACGAACGAAAACGCGCAGAAATGCGTGTTTTGCGCGGTTTTTTATGAAATGCTTATAATGGCCTGAAACGTATGCAAAAAAAATTAAAGACGATTTTGAGCAATCAAAAATTAAAAATGTTTCTTTCTTTTTATTTCCTATATCGCTCTTTATCTTTAATTTCTTGATGAGCAACGACTACAAATTTTGGTTGATTTTGCTTTACCTAAAAATGTATGTATATAGGTATGTAATCTGTTTAGAATGTGTAGCTTACCTGTGTCACACGTATTTCCTTCGTAGCCAGCAGCACAGGCACACGTGAAGTAGTTAACTCCATCAGTGCAACCTCCTCCATTCAGACACGGATTAGGTGTACAATCGTCAGTATCTGTGCAAATTGAGTTCCAAAGACAATAAGTGGAATACAAATGACGAGAAAAATCATTACCATTTTGACAAATTTATCTTTTTTTGACGGAAAACACGAAAATCAAGTCAAAAAAGGGTATCTTAAATTAGAGTAATGACAGTAAAGGAAATAGTTACTTCATTTGAAACACTACTTATTAAAATACAAAAAATGTGAGTAAGTCTATTTGGAATGGAAAGGCATTTTGCTGTAAAGTGGCAGTTGCTAGAATTGATTTTTGTATAGAAAGATTTTTTAAATTTTTTTTAAGCAAAAACATATATAATTGATTTGTTTGTTGGTGTGAAGATTATTAATATAAAGCCTATGAAGTTCTCAAAATTGAAGAAAAAATTGATCAATATATCAAATGAAGTAAATGATCTGATTCTATTTTTAAATGTTTGATCCTTTTCCAAAATCATGGCTTTTGAAAGACAACATATCCTGGACAAAATCATTGTCTCTCAAACTTTAATGTGGCACTGGAAGAAAATAAGAACATCACTAAAGAAAGTGATTTTTCATTTTGGGTGGAATTCAATGTAAAAATGGACACAGTTGACTTTTGCAGCACCTAAGCGACAAATGTTGAATGGCTATGATCATAATGCAAAATGTCAGTCGTTTCGTATCCTAAAACAGATGGTGAGCAATAGAGATCGTTGTGGGAATCAAAAATCACTCAAACGCGCATGCGTGTGCGTTTTCTGCGCGTTCTGGCATTTTGCAACATATAATCGCCAAATTTTCTCTCTCATCATGTTTGACACATTTTTCCAAGCATTTTGACACCATGTTCATCTCTTTATCACTATTAATAACGGAATGAGCGTCCGTTCAAGATAAATATCCGTGCGCGCGAGCTCATGTATTACATAGCATATATGGGCAAAAACATGCCTCTAAAAATTCCATTGGGATGAATAAGGACTGCCAAGTTTTTTTCCTATTTAGATAGAGTATGAGTCGGAGATATGATTTCATATCTCATTTGGCCATTAAATGCATCTTGACGTCATCATAATGGCCTTGGAAGTCAAAATACAAAATTGCATATTATGACGTCATTATATTTATGGACAATTTAGTATATTTCTCATAATATTGACTGATTTTCTTCCAAATTGCGGTATCTTGTAGCTGAGGCAATTTCCTACAAGATAAATACACACTGCTTTTTATTTTATTGATGTCATCATAGTACAAAATTCAATTAAAGGCCACATGTCAGCATTTTCTCAATTTGCGTGTTATGCCTATGTAAGGTGAATTTCGTTCACATCATGAATCTACATGACATTGATCTTTGAGCACTATCTAGCTTATTTGTGCTCTATGTTCTCCCAGATTTTGATACGGTGTAGCTAAGAAAATTATCTACAAGAATGACGGACATCATGTATCATTTTGATGACATCATCATAGTGAAAATTTCAATTAAAGGCGACATGTCAGAATTTTCTTAGTTTGCGTGTTAGGCGACTTTTTGTGAAATCCTGATTCTACAAATCTCTATCAAATACCTGAAGGGGGCGCTATACCACTCTTAATTATGGTCACCAGGGAATTTCAGTATAAACTTTTACATAACATCATATTTTGTAATGATAAACTATCTTTTTAGATTAACACAGTCAAATGTATGTTCCTTTTGTAGAAAAGAGGTAGAAACCTATCGTCTTATCTTCTTTGAATGTTCTGAAGGGTCCAGAATATGGAATGAGGTGGAAAACAATTTAAAGATGTTTCAGTTTCTTAATATGCAATGGATTGATGTGTTACTTGGTTTCATGTTCTGCCCCTCTCCCTTTTTTGGTCTGTCTCTGCATCTATCTATATCTCTCTCTCTACTCTTTCACCCTCTCCCCCCCCCCCCCTCTCTCTCTCTACTCGTTCACCCTCTGCCTCTCTCTCTCTCTCTCTCTCTTTCTTGCCTTGCCTCCCTCTTATTCTATTGCTCTGTCTCCCTCTGACCTACACAGTTGAAACTTGACTCATGGATAGACCATAAATGGGAGAAGTATTTTATAACGAAAGATGAAATCGTGAAAATGCGTTCTTCATTATGATATACATGAGCATAATTACGTATCACCTAATTCGTCAAAGTGACGAATTAAAGTCTAGTTAATAGTGATAAAGAGATAAACATGGTATCAAATTGTTCGGAAAAATGTGAGGAATATTCTGTCAAAAGTTATTGCGGAGGAATTTTTTTTCGTTCGGCCGTGACGAACGAAAACGCGCAAAAATGCGTGTTTTGCGCGATTTTTTATGAAATGCTTATAATGGCCTGAAACGTATGGAAAAAAATTGGGATGATTTTGAGCATTTAAAAAAAAAATGCGCGCATTTATTGACCTGAAATTGACCGGACGGATATTGATCTTAATCCTAATAATTATAAATGAGAAATGCCTTTCTGTTATGAAGATATGATGTTAAGTTGATTTTCACAAAATGGCGCTTGGATGGCGTCACGATGACTTTGAGTCTTTGAAAAGTCACGCAGTTCTAAGTTAGACTAAGATCTATCATCCTTGAAAGATTCATGACAATGGGTTTATTCAGTCTTGAGATATCCTGCGAACAAATTCGAGGAAGAATAATAAATAATAAATAAATAATAAAAATCTTGACGAAATCAAAAGGTGATACGTCTACGTACGTATCACCTAATAAAGAAAAATCTTGACGAAATCAAAAGGTGATACGTCTACGTACGTATCACCTAAATAAATAAATAAATAAATAAATAAATAAATAAATAAATAATAAAAATCTTGACGAAATCAAAAGGTGATACGTATATTTCATTCGTATCACCTAATAATAGTGTGGGAAAGATAACTGACCACTAGACCTGCGCACTGTCACCGAAAATTGGCAATCATCTGTATTTCCTGCCGCATCACTGGCCCGATAGGACAGCTCGGTTATGCCCAAAGAGAAATCGCCTCCATTAGTTCCTGTTCCTTGAAAGACCATTGTGGGACAGCTGGACCAGCTGTTGAGTGCGGGCTCGGTCCATGAGATCGACGACGCATTCGAAGCGTCCTCGTCGATGTTGACGACGATGTCGTCAGGGCAACCCTCGATGGCAACGGGTTCATTATATGGAGCTGTTAAATAAAATACCTGGCTTTAATATGAATCGTCGAATCTAATTAAATAATACCTAAAAAGAAACCCCAAGTTTACGCCTGAATTATTTATAATTCCAAATGATGTTTAGTTAAATGTGTATGTGATAGGAAAGCTTATTTTCTTGTAATCATATACCATCAAAAACCTCAACAATAAGTCACGCTTTATTAATTGCATACAGCAAGAAGTGACAGTTTCAGAAACCCAATTGTCCAAAATAAGTGGATGCTGATACGTTTGGTTTATTTTGGTTTGAAAACATATGGAATGATTTTGAATTAATAATTGCTTAAAATACCATCATTTCTTTCAAGCGCATACGAGACCATTATCATGATGGAAGGTCCACACATGACTAAGCAGGTATCCTAGTTAGCAACTGATTATAGGCACATTGACATTTTCTTGTAAGAAGCTGCTGAACAAATGTCAATGTGCATTTCCAATAACAAATTGTGGCTATTAAGTTATGCATGATCTTTCCATTTTACTCATGGTATCATAAGAAAGACTAGAATAGAGCTTTTGAATGACGTGTAACAAAAATTATCGTCCAAAATAATTCTTTCAAAAGACTTAATTAACTAAATGAAACAGCCATTTGCCTTTTTTGGGTCAATTTGATTTCCAACACCGCCTCTTTGAGTGTCTGAAATCGGTCATGCATATTTTGGTGTTGTATGAAAGAAGAAAAAATCAAGCTTTTTAATTTAGGTTTACAGTAATAAAAAAAGTAATTTTGAATTATTGATTAATTTACCATTTAACTTGTACTTTTCTTTTTCAAGGATATCCTGTATAATAGTTATCCGATTTCACTATTTAAACAAAGAACTGTCTAGCTTTTATGTTTTTATTAATACCAGGGGGTGTTTCACAAAGAATAAAATCGAATTTAAGTTGAAATTCACTATGGCAGACCATTCATGCAACTGTTTGATCTCACCATTGACTACAGTAGTATCAGTCTCTCAAGAGACGTACAAATCATGGTCACAAATCTACAGAATTTAATTTATTTAGTAATTCTTTAGTGAAGGAAAAAATTGTAATCAAAAGATCATTATGGTGAGAGCAACCAGGGGAATGAATGGCCAGCCATAGTTAATCTAAGTCTTTGTGAAACACCGCCAGGTAAAGCGCGGTCTTCGCGTTAAGTACAGGCGCGTACGCAGGGGGGAAGGGGTTAAACCCCCCTTTAGTTTTTTTTATTTGTGTATTTTTGGGGAAACCCCCCCCCCCCCCCCCCCCCGCTTATTCAGCGGCTGGCTGAGTCGTTGCGAAATTTTTGGCCCGATTTCAAAATGTTAAAACCACCCCCTTGAAAAAAATCCTGCGTACGCCACTGGCCACAACCAGGGGCGTCGCCAAAGGGGGGGGGGGGGCGGTGTGGGGGGTGCGACACCCCTCCACCTGTCAGAATATTGTCGGTAAAATTGCGCTGCCGTCGGGAAAAAAGAGAAAAGGGGGAGGGAAAAAAAGAGAGGAAAAGGGAAAGAAAAGAAAAAAGAAAAGGAAAAGAAAAGAAAGAAAGGAAAAGAAAGGAAAGAAAGGAAAAGAAAGGAAAAGAAAGGAAAGAAAAGAGAAGAAAGAAAGAGAAAAAAGAAAAAGAGAAAAAAGAGTAAAAGGGAAACAAAAGAAACGGGGGTGAAAGAGAGGAGAGAGAGGAGAGGTAAGAGCCTGAGAGAAGAGGAGTGGGAGTAAAAGAGAGAAGGGGGTTGTTGGGTGGAGTCGTCTCGTCGAGGGAGCAAAAAAGACAAGGGTAAATATGTTGCTATGTCGGGTCAGCTGTGTCGGTATTCTTGCTCGATCCTCGTGTATTATATCAATGCAGAAGTTTGAAGTCGGTGAGATGTATATTGTCGGTCGGCCGACAAGTTTTTTTTTCACTACGAACTGTGACTTTTTATCCGCTGTGACGACTTCAAGAGTGACTACAACTACAATACTTGTATTTTCTCGAAGTTTCACTCTCCTATAATATCAGCTAAAGAAATCAGAGGTTTAACATTTTCGGGGAAACTATATCCAAACAAGGTTTAAGAGTCAACAACGGTACGACGAATCGTCTTCCTTTCTCTATATTGTGATGAAACGCCCAAAAAAAATCCGCGCTTTGCGCGGAAGGGGGAAAACTGAATTCAGACAATTAGGGCTTATTAAGAGTCGAAAACGGTACAACGAATCAACTTTTTTCTCTAATAATTTAATGAAACGTCAAAATTTCCGCGCTTCGCGCGGGAGGGGGAAGCTTTATTCAGACAAGGATTAAGAGTCGAGCACGGTTCAACGAATCGTCTACTTTCTCTAATAATTTAATGAAACGCCAAACCCTCCGCGCTTCGCGCTGAAGGGGGACAACTGAATTCAGATAAGGATTAAGAGTCGAAAACAGTACACCAAATAGGGCTTATTAAGAGTCAAAAACGGTACAAACGAATCGTCTTCTTTCTCTAATAATTAAATGAAACGTCAAAATTTTCGCGCTTCGCGCGGAGGGGAAAGCTTCATTCAGACAAGGATTAAGAGTCAAGCGAGGTTCCACGAATCGTCTACTTTCTCTAATAATTTAATGAAACGCCAAAACTTCCGCGCTTCGCGCGGGAGGGGGAGAAACTGAATTCAGACAAGGATTAACAGTCGAGAAAGGTACAATAAATCGTCTTCTTTTCATAATAATTTAATGAAACGTCAAAGCTTTCGCGCTTCGCGCGGGAGGGGGGGGGGAACTTCATTTAGACAAGGATTAACAGTCGAGAAATGTACAATAAATCGTCTTCTTTTCATAATAATTTAGAGGCCTATCACCCACGCCCCCTAATGAGCGCTCTTTAAGTGATTCGCTTGCTCACTACCGCCCTCCCTAAAATAAGACCCTAGCTCGATCCGCGCCTGCATTAAAATATATCAGCTATGATGCTGACTAAGTTGACGAAATAATTCGTATATTTATGTCGTCGAGGAAAATGACCATTTGCGCATATGCAAGTACTATAGATAGTCCATAGGAAAAACAATTTAGCCTTCGGCCCCGGGTTTATAGGGTTAAATTTGTAGATATTGGACATTTAATTTTGTCGGTAATTGGTCGCTAGTTTTGTCGGTAATCGTTGGCCTCTACACCCCCCACTGAAAAAGGTCTAGCGACGCCCCTGGCCACAACCCTGACCCTATCACAACCCTTCCTCTAACCCCAACCTTAAAACTAACCCTAACTGATGCAAAGCCAATGGATGCAAATTTAAAGCTAAATTACGCTACGGCTATTTTTTTCATATATTTCAGAAACAACTGATATATAACTCTGTAATATTTTTGTAAACTTTCAAAAGTACAATAGGCCTACTGCACTCAATCTCGCTATAATTATTTATTTTTATTTTATTAATTTTGTTTTTGTTTTAGGCGTTGTCTAGTTTAGTGTAATAATTCAATATTGTTTTATTTTTTTGAATAATTAAAAATAGATATATGATATAAAATATATGATTAATTTGATGTTTCACATGTATGTACAATTGTTATTTATTGCATTATTAGATGCTGCTTGTAAGTGTCGGCTTGCATGGTGATGTAGATATACAGTAGGTTTGAGGTTGCACCATGTGTGTGAGAGAGAGAGAGGTTTGAGAAGTCCTGAAAAGGACTCTGACTCGGTAATCTTTCTTGGAGGAGTGTAGTCCTGAAAAGGACTGTTTGTTATCTTTCTTAGCATATAGTTCTCAGGAGAACTATAGCGCTTGGAGAGGATGAGTGGCTCGACGTTTCAAACAGGTTGACTATCCGTCGTCAGGAGTGGAGAATAGCTGGCGTGCGTGAGCTTAAGTTACCGGGGTGCGGACGTCAGGGAAAAATAGCAGACTGTGTCGGCTTGAGTCATCGGGGAGTGGGCATGGATGGTCGGCTGGTAATTCGTCTGACTGTCCGCCTTGGCTGGAGGCTCCGGGTTGCGGACTTAGGAGAGTTTCGAGTCGATGAGTGGGACGGTGCTGTCGGCGAGACGCTGTGTGTGTCCCCGACATAGGCGGCGTTGTAGTCTGTTGTCGTCTGCTGTGCATTGTAGCTGTGAGACTGGCGGCTGCTTTGAGGGTTCGGCGGGTGGCGGTGGTTGATGTACGGGTGTCTGTCGGGGTGGTGAGGGCGGTGCTGGAGGCGGTGGTGGAGGAGGAGTGACCGGGTACTTGTTGATGAGAGGTTTCCAGATGTCGTTGATGTATAGTCCTGAGACTTGGGGCACGGTGTTGTGGCCGTGACTTTCGATGGCTTCTCGGATTCGGCGTGTATGCCAGTGTTTCATTATGGAGATGAGATGACTGTTATCCCATTCGATGGTGTGTTCGTGTTGCTGGGCGTGTTTGACGATGGCGGACTTATCCCAATCGCTGAGTCTGAAGCTGGTTCTGTGCTCCTTGAGTCTTGTTTCCAGATTTCTCCCCGTTTCACCAATGTATACTTTTCCACATTCGCATGGTATTTTGTAAACTCCAGCTTTCTTGTGGTTTGGATGCTTGTCTTTGTGGGAGTGGATTATCGAATGGAGTTTGTTGGAGGAACTGTGTCGAACTTGGATGTCTGCTGCTTGAAGGATACGTTGAATCTTGTGAGAGGCTTGACCGATATAGGGAAGAACAATAGTTTGCTTCGGTGGTGTAACTGCGGGTTGGTTCTCTTCAGGGGTGGAGTTAGCTGCGGGCTTGTTGGCGGGAGTCTTGGATTTGATCTTATGTCTTGGGTATTCGTTGATGCTAGTTAGGGCTGTGGTGACATGCTGGATTTCCTGGTCTAGATGGTCTGCATCGCTGAGTTGATGGGCTCGGCGAATGAGGGCGTTGGGGACTGATTGTAGTACGGATGGATGGTGGAAGGATCTGTAGTGAAGATATATATCGGTGTGTGTGGGTTTCCTGTAGACTTGATGAGCGGGCTTGCCGGATGGTGATTTGGTAACGAGAACGTCTAGGAAGGGGATGCTGTTGTTTTGCTCGGTCTCCATGGTGAATTTGATGCTCGGGTGATGCTGGTTGATGTGGGCGAGAAAGTGGTCTAAGTCAGGTCTGCTATGTGGCCAGATGACGAATGTGTCGTCGACATATCGGAGCCAGAGAGAAGGGCGTTGTGAGAGAGTCTGGAGTGCCGTTGTTTCGAAGTGCTCCATGAAGATATTGGCTATAACCGGTGAAAGAGGCGATCCCATGACTGCGCCTTGAAGTTGCTGGTAGTAATTGTCTCGCCATTTGAAGGAAGTTGAGTTGAGGCAGAAGTACATGAGGTCACGTATTTCATCCGGTGTCAGGGGAGTTCTGTCGGGGAGAGTGTCGTCAGCTTCGAGGCGTTCTTTGACGATTCGGCAGGATTCGGTGACAGGAACATTGGTGAAGAGAGATTCAACATCGAAACTGACCATGATGTCTGTATCGTGTATGGTGGTCTTGGAGAGGATATCGACGAAATGCTTGGAGTTATTGATGTGGTGCTGCGATTGTCCTACGAGTGGTTGGAGAATCTTGGTCAGGTGTTTGGCTGTGTCATAGCAAGGCGATCCTCGGGTTGAAATGATGGGGCGAAGTGGAATGGTAGGTTTATGTATCTTCGGCTGGCCAAACAGGATGGGGCAGGTAGCTGAAGATGAGCGAAGTTTGAAGTAGAGTGGCTTGGATATGACTTCTGTTCTGTGAAGAGAGAGGAGTCGCTGGTTGAGTTTCCTTTCCGTTGCTAGTGTGGGATCTTTCTTTATTTGTTTATAAGTCGGAGTCTCGAGGAGCGCACCGATCTTATTGTTGTAGTCCCCTTTGTTCAGAACTACTGTAGCGTTGCCCTTGTCTGCCTGTAGAATGTGTATTCACTGGTTGCTGCGTAGATCTTTGATAGCGGCTCGTTCTGGTTTGCTAATGTTGGGTTGTGGTGGCTTAGTCGTGGATAGGGCTTGGGTGACTTGGAAACGGATTTGGTCCGCTGCGGTTCGGCTCAGGAATCTCGGTTTGGGTTCGACTTGTTGAATGACTTCTGAGAACGGGATCTTCTTGGGTGACACGGCGAAGTTGAGACCTAATGATAGGACTGTGTGTTCGGTCTCCGTGAGTGGATGGTTGCTGAGGTTGATAACGATAACGATTACCGAGTCAGAGTCCTTTTCAGGACTCCTCAAACCTCTCTCTCTCTCTCACACATGGTGCAACCGCAAACCCACTGTATATTGCATTATTGTTCTTATGTTTTTACACTGTTATTACACACAGATGCAGGGCTTTCTTGAAAAGCAGGTGCACTGGCTTCCAGTGGAACTGAATGAAACTACCCTGTTGTAAAAAATAATGAATAAATAAATAATAATGCCTCCTGGCTGCGCAAAGAGTTGCGCATACTCAGATGAGTTCTCATTAAACAGGCTCATTTGAGAATTTGTTGTATCATGTTATCTTTTTTGTGTTTCTTAAAATAATATAGACAGGCAGATACAGTGGAGAAAAAATGAAATAACAAAGTTATATTCTAAAACACCAGAGATTAATGGCTCTCAAAAAAAGTGTCATTTGTATATTCATGTTTTTATCCAGAGATCTGGGGCCCGTTTCGTAACACTGTTTATCTATAACAAATTCTAAATTTCTATGACAAATTTGCTCTCAACCAATCACATGCCATGATTTCAGTAGCTTATGACAGTAGCTTGTGACTTGTTATTGATATCAAGTTTTGTGAAACGGGGCCCTGACGCGGCCTGAAACACAGGCGTCTTACTGTGTGATATGATCCGAAGCCTCACAGGTTTGATGACAAGCTCGTCGCCGTTCATCAATGTCACCATACTGTTGTGAATCGTGAGAGTGGATGACTTCATATCATACTCGTGGATCGAGTTCGTGAGGGTATTACTCCGAAGCGAACCTGACTGAGCTGACCAGATCAGCCTGCTGCCGTACTTGCTGAGGGAACTACCCATTGTTTGGTCGGAGAATACTTTGATGGTTCTATTCCCACTCCCGTCTAGATTCGTGACGCCTAATTCAGTATAATTCGTGTAGTAAAACAAGCGGGCTGGTATAAGAAATAGTGAGAACAAATATTAGATGAGTAATGCACGCTACACACAATTTGTGAATAAGGCTATTACCCTTTTTTTCTATTCAACGGTTCTTTCTGGCAATTTTGACAGATATAAAAGCCTCAAAACTATCCCTCCCCTTCAAAATAAAATGAATATACATATATATCATAGATATATGCCAAAGACTTAGTAAATGATTCTTAGTAAATAATTGACATGCTCATATACTCTATAAAAGTGTACCCAATATATTTGGAATAAAGGGATCATTCATATTTGAGAGGTAAAATATCATCCAATATTGGGTACACTCCAATTTCAAATGTGTAATGTTTTATTTTACATAATGGTTACAAAATATGGAAGTGACGACAAACTTAAGGTGTCGTCACTAGATTTACCACGTATATCTGGTGCTCGGTGATCAGTGCCCCACTATAAAAACCTGAGTAAGTCTACGATTGATTTTTAAGATCGATTGCACATAGTGATCAATGCAATCAATCGCAAAATCAATAGCACAATCCATTGCTAAGCTTTATGTTATGGAATCCACGGAAGGGATCTTTGCTTGTCAAATAACTTAATGCCCGTTGCAGACATAGGTGTAATCCTATATTTGCATTATTTTGTTCTTCTCTGCATTAATAATTTCCTTCATTAAGGCAATCCGTTAGCGTGCCAAAAAGTAAAATACAACATTTAAAACGTTAACTTCACATTAATTTTTGGACACGGTGACTCTTAGGTTGGTGAGTCAAAGACACAGTCCTACCATAGCAGCTATGGTCACACCAGCTATGATCACAACCCTCAAAAGTAGCCTGTTCGGCGGCGAGTTTTTAGCCAATTTCGCCCGGGCACCGAGCAGCGGCCGCCCGGTAAGCGTTATTTTTTCTGCGGCACAGATTGGGGTTGGGTGCGTGTTGAGCCTATGGGAAAGTTTAGGGTTAGGGTTAGGGTTAGAGTTAAATCAAGACCTCTTTTTTTTTTAAAGCCCCAATCTGTGCCGCAGAAAAAAATGACGCGCCCGGGAACCACTTGATTTTAGGGCATCGCTCGGTCGCTGCTTAAGTGACTCTCACACTCTGCCGTGTAGGCCTACCGTGTGCCACCGTGCGCGAAAATGTCTGCGGACGGTGGAGAACGGCGAGGGCACACGGTGGTTCGTTATCAAAGCGGGCAACACGTTAATAGGGCGTTGGCGCTTATTTACACCCGGTGGGACCCGGCGAAAGTTTTGGGCATGTTCAAAACTTTGGCCGGCTGGCACCGGCCGCAAGTAAGCGGCAAGAGGACGGTGTTGAACGGTATGAGGACGGTATGAATACGTTATGAAAACGGTCACACTGTATGAACACGTTCACAACACGCTCATAACCCGTTACAGAACGGTGATGAACGGGCAAAAAAAATATCCACCGTCTGCAACGGGTTGTAAGCGGGTTGTGAACGTGTCATGAACGTCAGCAGTCCGGGGACTCGCTCACAGAACGCTCCGAGCGGTGAGGGGATGCTTAAGGCCCTTTTACACTTTCGAACTGGGTGTATACACGGGCAAGTACGGTGTCTCCACGGACAGCCAAGGTAGCAACGCGGACCACGCCGGAAACGCATACGGAGCTAACACGGATTTCAAGGAAGAGCACGGAGGCTACTGGGTACTTTTACGGTCCTTACAGGGAGGTGTACGTTGTCTATTGGGATATCTCCGGAATGTTGACGGGTGACTTGAGCTTGTAGGCGCTCATTTGATATACGGAATTTCAAACCCGGATGAAACCGGTGTTAATACGGACCTCCCGGTGTCTACACGGACTGTCCCGGATGTATTCGGCGGCTACACGGAGGTACACGGTGCCTACAGGGAAGAGAACGGATTGTTTCATCCGTGAACTCCGGGATGAAAAATTAAGCAAGCTTAATTTTTTCCCCGGATATGCCGGTACGCCAAGGATCACGCCGGATGCCTCTCCGGTGTATACACGGTAATGCCGGAGATAACAGAGATGATCCCGGAGCGACGATCCGGGATGATCCGTGATGCGATCCGTGAAAGTGTAAAAGGGCCTTAAGTGACTGGTAGGTGGCTGCTACAAACCCGGTGCACACGTTCGAGACCCGGTATGGGCCCGGTATGGAAACGGCCAAAATTGTCAACGAAACGGTGAACAGATTAATTTTATGAATTTTTGTTTGCGGCCGGGGACAAGTTCGCTCAAAACCCAACGTTCTGGACTCTGTTTTTTTTTAATAGCCCGGCAGGTGGACGGTAGGCCTACACGGCAGAGTGTGAGAGCTCCATTAAGTTTTAGCGCGGAGTTAAATTCGGCGGCGCCTGCTCACTTTTCACTCGCCGCCCAAAATATGCTCGGTGGTCGGGCGGTCGCCTCCCGGGCACCGACCTAATCGAGCGTTCGCCATCGCGCGATTTAGGTCAAAAATCAAAGAAGCTAGGTCAAAGGCTGCTGAGCGGTCGCCGCCCAGTTACTGCCCGGTCGTCGCTAGGAGATCGGTCGGTCACTGGGCGGCGAGTTCAAAATCGGCCTGCAGCCTTTGACCTCGCAGCTTCGATTTTTGACTTATATCGCTCGACGGCGAAGGCTCGATTAGGTCAGTGCCCGGGCGACGACCACCTGGTCACCGAGTGTATTTTGGTGCCCCGCCGATCACCGGCCGGCCGACGGGCAATTTCTTTAAAATCAGCCGGTGGCCGGTGGGAGACCGCTCGGGAATCGGTGGGTCATCAGTCGGTCACTGGAGAAGCTCCCCGATTTCGCCCAGTTTTGACCTAAAATCGACCGGCGATCGACGGGAAATCGACAGAGCACCGCTCAGGCATCGCTTGGGCTTTACACCCTGCTCCATTTCTCCAAAAATCGCTGGGCGATGCCTAAATTCCAGCGGCGACCGAACAGGATACAACTCGGTCGGTTCCATTTGAAAACGTTTCGATTTCAGTCAGCGCCCACTCGCCGCACTAGTAAACAAGATGATGTGACACATTCGTAACATCCATTACCCCCACCCGCGCCACTTTAAATGTGGTCAGAACACGAACCGGTACCACTGACCTCTACTGGCACAGATAGTTAGGTACGTACTATACAGAACGGCGTTCTAGTTTGATCTCTGTTAAAACAGAGGTGGACGCGCCCGCCCCCCTCCACTCAGTGTTATTTAGGGTACGCATATGCATGCGCCCTCCTTTTGAAAACACCCCTAATAGTGGGGATGTTAGGGATAATTTGGTGCAGATTCTTCTAAAAGCACCAAATTTGGCCCAGAGGTATATTATGCCATACTATTACAATTTATGCTGGACGCCAAGAAGGGCGCCCTCTGGATATGCCATATTGGGCAAATCAAAAATGGCCACCATCTGAGTTAAAGGTCAAGCGTAGTTCCAAAAGGAAAAGCGCTTGTATGATAATAGTTTATATATTTATAGGGTTTTGGGTGTCAGAGAATCTGATTATGATGTTCTTTCATCGATTTGAGGTCTCCTTCGGGCTGCCATACTGGTCGGAGTGTAGTTATGAAAGGAAATGGGCTAGTATGATAAAAGTTTATATTTTAAGGGGGTTTTCAGGGTCAGAGAATCTGATTATGATGTGCTTGTATCGATTTGAGATCTCCTTGGGTCATACTGGTAATATTGGTCAAATCCAAAATAGCCATCATCTGAGTTACAGGTCAAGCGTAGTTTCAGAAGGAAAAGGACCAGTATGATAAAAGTAGATGAATTCATTGGGTTTCCGGGGTCGGATAATCTGATTATGATGTTCTTTTTATCAATAAGCGAGTTCGTAATTGCACATTGCGCATGCCCCAAAATCGGGAACGAACTTTTACAAAGGTCACATTTTGTTTGTGTGCTGGCCTTTCCTTTGTGAATGATCACATCTGACACATCAGTCATCGAAAATCATTTCTGAATGTCGGAATTGGTTCTTTATAGTAAACTTTACTTGGAATCTGGTCATCGGTAAAGTATTATCGGCATTATCGTGATCCAAGTCCCCAGGGACTCGGATCCTCGGACTCTTTTTACTCTGAAAAACATTTCCTAACTTCCAAAAATGTATTCACCAAAGCGCGCGTTTAATGGATTATTACTTTATTTAGTCAAGCCAAGTCAAGCCATATCTAGTAGGTTTATTAAAGTCATTCACTATTTAAAATGAAGCAAACAATAATTACAATTTATTTATTCAAGCATTGATTAAGATGAATAAATGAATATTATATTTATTAATTTCACATTGCCTTTAACGATTATTGAAGACGAAATATAACTTTCATTAAATTTCGTTTTAAATGATATTACTGATTTATTTAGTCAAGGCAATTTATCTAGTAGGCCTATTAAGAGAAACAATATAAAACTGTCTATATATTCTTCGTGGTACGAGTCCCCCTTGCGTGTTAAGATCATCAAATTTTCCATAGGAGAGGATTTACACAGTAGCGGATTCAGCTGGCGGCAAGAGGGGGGGGGGGGCCTAATTCGTGAGAAAATATTTAGCGGCGACTCAGCCAGCCGGTGAATAAGCAATTAAAAAAAAATATATATATATTTATTATCATTATTATTATTATTATTATTATTGCCAGTGGGAGGGGGGGGGGTGGGCCTGTCGAACACTCTTGTACACTTCATGTGATTCCTGACTGAACTAAAGGTTTATAATTATGATTGCAACATGAGCTAAGTCCAGCATTTTGTGTGCCAATATCTTAAAAAGAGAGTGCAATCGCCGAAATTTATTGTAATGGTATGTTAATCGATAACGTAGACATTTTAAGTTTCTCTTCGAATTCTGCGATTTTGTAAGAGCTATGGTACTTTTGTTTTTAGCGCTCCTAAATAAGCTATAATATAAGTAGTCGTAATAGTAGCGTTTCAAAGTTTCAAAAGTCAATCAAAATTGTCTAGGTTAGTGCAAATATCAAAATCCTTTTTTTGTTATTCAATTCATTGCTTATTGCTTAATCATTGCATTGTTTTTAATGATTCTTAATGATTAATTTAATGTAATAGATCATTGAGTTTTAAATGGGGCCAAACTTGACTAGTTACATAACAATGTAAGAGCGATTGTTTTTAAGGATAATACAGTTCAAGCTGTCCGGGTTTTTGAAGAGTATGCTTCAAAACAAATAACCAAGCTGTTTATTTCTGTATTCATGGTCTGTTTCTACTGTTTATCTATTTTCATTGCCAACCCTCGAAAACGAATTTATTATGCATTTCACAGAGGAAAGTTTGCATAGGAGAACTATGTGTATATCTATATATACATGTATGTATACATATTATATACATGTATGTATACATATTATATACAAATTACTTATTGAGCTTATTTTGCTTTCCAATAGATCCGTACAATATGGCACAGCTTTAAGGGCCTGGCAGAGCCCCAGCCGGGGGTTCCGGGGCGGAGCCCCTAGATGTTCTCGAGTTTATTTGACTCTCAAGAGAAAGTGTCTCTAAGATATAAAGAGAGGTTATTTCTTAAATGAAATGAAAGGTCTCTTGAAAGTAAAATAGCCCTTTCATTTCAATTTTTGGAAACAAACTCTAACCCATCCCTTGATAGTTAAATTGCACGGCTCCTACTGTGTGCTTTTTTTGTCACACTGTCCCTGATCTATAAAGGGTGCTTTCTTTATTTGATCATCAACATAAGCAACATGCTAGGCCACGAACTTTTAGAAGCGTGACCAGATTCAAAGTATGCTTAAATGGGGGCATTGATGTTTGTAGACAAAACAGGATTAAGATCCCATGCAACGCTTCGAAATGTAAAGAAGAATGAGAAAAATAAAGTCGAGATTCGACCTTTACGTCTAGACGTTGCTTAATGCATTTCGTATTGGTATAATCCCACAACTGAGAGTGATTATAGACGTTATTTATATAGATAATAAAGATATAAGCTGTCCGGGTCTTTGAATATAATGCTTCAAAACAAATCGAACGAGCTTTTTATTTCTGTATCCATGGTCTGTTTCTACTGTTTATTTATTTTCCTTGCCAACCCTCGAAAACGAATTTATTATGCATTTCACAGAGGAAAGTTTGCATATTGATGAAACATATGGGCGCAGACCAAGATTTATACCCCCTCAAGTGTGAATTTGGCGCATCTTCCCTCATCTTCTTCAACCAGGAAATGGACTTCATTGTAGCCTTTGGACAGGATGGTGACATAAAATTGATAAAAGAACATCATAATCAGATTATCTGACCCCAGAAACCCCATGAATTTATCTTTTTCTTTTTATCATACTAGTCTTTTTCCTTTTGGAACTACGCTTGACCTTTAACTCGGATGGCGGTCATTTTTTATTTGGCCAATATGGCCAGCATGACAGCCCCACTGGAGACCTGTAATTGATACAAGCAACATCATAATCAGATTCTCTGACCCCGAAAACCTCCTTACTATATAAACTTTTATCATACTAGCCATTTTCCTTTTGGAACTACACTTGACCTTTTACTCAAAGGTGGCAGCCATTTTAGATTTGACCAATGTGACCAGCATGACAGCCCCAAGTAGACCTCAAAATGGTAAAAGAACATGATATCCAGATTCTGATATCCAAACTCCATAAATACATAAACTGTTATCATTTTAGCTCTTGTCCTTTTGAAACTACTATTGACCTGTATAACTATCTGATGGCGGTCATTTTAGATTTGACCAATATCACCAGTATGGCAGCCCCAAGGAGACCTCAAATCGATGAAAGAACATCATGATCAGTTTAGAAGAATCTTCACCAAACAACCCCTATTTAGCCCTAACAGCCCCCACTATAAGTCCGGTGTGTAAAGTCAATACGTGCCGGATTTTTGTGTACTACGAGCCGGACTTTGGTGCGTGAAAAGTACCCCTTTACCGGACACGCATGGTATCCCTCCATTCACTGAGTGGGAAGGGGGGGGGGGCGGGTGGACGCGTTCTCGATTCTGGTTGTGTGGACAGGGAGATAACAAGGCGCGTGCGCAGATCGTCATAATGACGTCATTATGTCGCAGTTCACTATGTCGACGTGACAATAAATAAGGCCCGACTCACAACGAAACACAATTAAGTAAGTATCTTACTGGTGTCATCAGCACATTCCTCGTTGAACATCCCCTCAGCATGGATGGGTCTCACAACCTCCTCGTCAGTGGCGTCTAGTGTTGCCTTGACAACTTGATTGACTATGCGTGTTGACCAGAGAAGAAACCTTTCAAGATGAAATAATCATAATTTTGAAATTAGAGGTGTTGTGGTCTGCTGGGTATTTCAGCGGACTGTGGATCAGGTGATTCCTGGTTCGAATCCTTGTCAAGGTACTAATATTCCGTGGTAAGACCCCCTGTATTCTAGACTTCATGTAGAATTTCAGTGGCAGATTAGCTAAAGCCTGCGTATCTAATATGATACTCACGAAATTGCAGTAGAGTTATTTATAAAGTATAGGTATGCTAAATCAATGGACATACTGTTGATTACAGCGTGCTCGTGCTTCATTCGTACCAGTTGATTTACCCAACCACTTAAGAGTGGTATTTAGAAGAAATTGAGGGAGATTATCTAGAACTACGTTAACAACATGTAGGCACCTATGAACACTTCAATTAGTATAGTAGCCAAGGCTTCATCCTTTTATGTGGACTTTCTGGAGCCAAGTGATTTTCAACAAAAAAAATTCCTGCTATTTGCTGCTTCAGGATCACTAGAAAGAAGAGATAGGTGAATGTGATAACCAGAGGTCCTATTGAGTGAAGGATTGGCATAGTTTACGGATCAAGGGGGTGTTTCACAAAGATCCTAAGTTGAACTTATCTCTAAGTTCGACTTAACAATTATGGAAAGCCGTTAGCATCTTTGAAAATATGTTGTCAAAGTTAGTTTAAAAGGCAAAAAATGTTGATTCAGATCATTCATATTTTCTATTATATACCTCATTTTAAGATACTTTACTAATCCTGTCTTCTGATTGGTTGAAAATGCAGTCATGTTCTTAACCATGCCCGCTAATTGAAATTCATAGTCATTTTTCCCGGCTCTACCGGTTTATATCCATTTTTCATAGCACTTTTTCCATGGCTGTGAAACGTGACGTCATTTTGCTGCGATCCCCATTTTGGTTTACGTGTTACCGTATAAGTTTCTTTTGTGCGATGACCGATGCGCAATACCGTTAACGGTGTTTGAGTGCAATTCGATTTTGGTCGCTGCATTCAGGCGACGAATCTACCAATCCACGCAGCGCAGCTTGTTGGTGATATCATCCTGTACAAAAGTTACTGTTCGTGTAAACGTGTTTGGTATTCCCTGTTCTACTGGAGCACAGCTTGTTGGATTTCATACTGTACACAAGTTATTGTTGGTGTTAATATTCATGACTTCAAAGAGATGGAAACCTAAATGGGTGAGTCAACATTTTCCTTTTTTTCGGTATATAAAATATATATTGACTGCTTTTAATATTCGAGGCATAGTTGTTTTTATAGGGTCTCGGGAAACTCACAACCTGCTATGACCCCGCGGCGCAAGCGCCTTGGGGTCATAGCAGGTTGTGAGTTTCCCTTGACCCTATAGAAACCACTATGCCTCTCAAAGCAGTCAATATATCCTTATTATCAAGGATATTTGATGTTCTTGGTGTGGAATTTAAGAAAAGACTAAAATACTTGACTTTTGTATATATTTTATTTTAAGGCTACCAATGGCTCTCCATAATGTTTAAGTCCAACTTAAAGTTAAGTTCAACTTAGGATCTTTGTGAAACACCTCCCTGGAGTGGATGGAAGCTTACCTACAACGTGTAAAGGTTTGTAGAAGCCTAATCTACATCTTCTGGGCCACGTAACACAAAGGTATGCAATTATTTACACATTTGAAACAATGATTTATAGTCAGTCTTGTTAACAATATGTGCATTCAACGATAATTGTATTCACCCATTGCCATCTAATATGATGATAATAACAATTTTGTGTATCCATGGAAGCCTCATCCGATTAATGTCCTGTCAAAAACCGGGATTGGATTCGCACCCTCAACCCATGGTTTGATAGTCAAGTGAATGAACCACTATCTGCTTCGCACCTCCATTTTGCAATTTATTCCAACGTTTGTGTTATTGGGCCCAGATTAACCCAACCAACGAAAATTTCTATCTCAACTTAACTAATATTTACCCATTGACGGGGTTCACCAAGATTGAAGTAGGTTGCACAAAACCCGTATATTTGAAGAGTTCTTCTACCGAGCTACCGTCGAGATTGGCACGTGAGACAGCCGCGTCATTATACATCGTCCAGTAGATCTTCCCGTTCACCAGATCGAGAGCGATAGAATGAGGGGCTGAAAATTAATTCAAACCATAGATCAGTACAATTTAATGATAATGATAATGATGATAATAATAATATTATTTTACATCGCTACTTTATCACAAGATCGATTATGCACTTGCAATTTATCTTCATAAATAAGATTCATGGTGATGATCAAGCTGAATTTGCCAATTACGTTGTGTTTTATCGGGAGGGATTTGTTATGTTATGACCCTTTTTTTTTCAACACGTTATATCGTATTGCATGTGGTGTGTATGCGCCCGCTATTAATTTTCGAATTAACAATGACAGAGAGTATCCGCAAAGTATATCGCGTTATGATTAATGATAAATAAATATTGACAATTCATTGTAAAATGAATGGAAAACTTTCACTTGCAAAGTAAGCATATTGCTATTCACTCACAGCTCGTAGATACAATGACTTCTTGGTTCGTGCCGTCAAGTTGGATTCGACTTATTCGATTGGCATCATTCCAGTACACCATTTCATTCACTGGATCATAGTCAATTCCACTTATTCCACTATTTTCTGGGAGATGTATCAGGGTGAAGCGGGTGTCCATGATGTTGGTATCATCTCGTGGGTCCGGCAGGGAAGCGTAGAGGATACCAGGGATATTCGGATCACCAATAAATATCTGAGCAGTATCTGTGTAACAAGACGATTGTGAAGTATATACAAAGAAAGGAAGATAACATGGGAGTCAGGAATACATTGCCTATTAAAAAGATTATCAAAAAGCGTCATTATTAAAGCCTTTCTTTCTTTTCGGAAGTAGGTAACCGTTGCAAATAATCGAGCAAGTTAGTTCAACCTTACCTGGTAACATTAAACACAGACGTTGTGTGTCCGGACAGGTTGTGTAACCGGATTTTTTTTTTGTTTAAATCAATTTAAAGAAGTGTACACGTAATATTGCATAAATTATCTAAGACTTATGTTGGACTAGATTATACAGAACAAATATTAATGATGGTTAGAGTTAATTGGTGAATATTTCTCGTTAAATTCGAAAGCAAAAGAGAAGCCTTTTGGTTTGTTACGTGTCCGGACACCCCACCCCCTCCCCATCATAGTGACACAAACTGACTTAATGAATGAATAAAGAATAATGAATAAATACAGTAGGCTTGCGGGTGCACCATTTGTGTACCAGGGTGCACCCGCAAGCCTACTGTATATCTACACCACCATGCAAGCTGATATTTACAAACAGCATCTAAAAGAATACTACTGATACTACTAATACTACTACTATTCTACTACTACTACTTCTTCTTCTACTAAGAAGAAATCAGAGAAGAAGAACGAGAAGAAGAGAACAAGAACATCGACAATAATAACTAGACTTTAATTCGTCACTTTGACGATTTAGGTGATACGTATGATATTTTTGTATCATGAAAGTGTGCCGATGATGATTTAATGATAATATTCATAAATACGATAATGACGATATTGATGATGATGTTTTTTTGGTTTTAAATGACGATGACCATGATTAAAAGTGGTATAGCGCCCCCTTCAGGTATTCGATAGAGAATTGTTATATGATTAAACTATTAATTTACTAAACAAGCTCAAATTTTCGCCTGATTGCAGAGCCTACCATTCATTGAAATGATAATTCGACGCACTACATACGCAACATAATGAACAAGTCTAGACTGGAATGTAGTATCAATCACCTCCCATAGGCATAACACCCATATTAAGCAAAAATCTGACATATGTCGCCTTTAATCGCAATTTTCACCATAATGACGTCATCAAAATGAATAAATATTGGTTATAATTTTGTGAAGAATTTTCTCAGCTACAACATATCAAAATTTGGAAGTAAAACGATCAATATTGTATTGAGTGGTTGAATGGGCCAGGAACACAATATAGTATTAATGACTGCTTTGAGAGAAATAGTTGTTTTTATACGCTCAAGGGAAGGTTAGAATTGTGCTATTACCCGAGGCGTGCCGAGGGGAATAGCCCAATTGTAACCTTCCCGAGAGCGTATAAAAACAACTATTTCTCGAATATTAAAGCAGTCATTAATACTTTTATATGCCGAAAAAAAATAGATTACAAAATAAAAAATAAAAATACTTTTTTTTTTTGTCGAAGGTGAGAGTCGAACTCTTGCGTACAATGAGTGATGCATCTTAAACCAACGCCTTACACCACTCGGCCATCGAGCGATGTTAAAATGCTTGGCAGTTTTGTACAATATATACATTAAAATGGATTGAAACCGGCTTCGGCGTGATGAATGCTTCGCAAAAGCACCCTTCTTTTACTTTTGCAATGCATATTGGCACGAACTTAGATCAAGATCTATCGGCAGATGTTGTTTTTTTGTTTTTGGAAGTTTATTTTCGTCTTCATGTCACAATGCAAGATCAAATTGTCGGTAAGATCGATCGAGATTCAATTGTATTGAAATTACCGACCAATCCTTCGCACACATACGGTATCCTCGATCGCTCAAACCATTTTTTAACATGTAAACCTATGGGGTAACCATGGAGGCTGACCTATTTTTTTAATAACCATGGTTATTAAAAATATTAAATGTTTTAACCATGGTTACCGGGAATTTTACAGGAACAGTTGAAGTTTATGAATTGCAATTTCGACCAATCAGATGGCTGGATTACTTAAGTGAGGTATATAATTATATACATTACCCAAGGTAAACTTGAAACTGTACAATAGTTCAGTCTCGAGATCAATGTCTCGAATAATGAGGACTCAATAGTTTTTTTTATATACCGCACCTCCCCTGTTTATTCTGACAAGGATTAATTTAAAACAAAATATACATTTAAAACAAATATGGATATTAAACCAAATATATGCATGTATTCATTTGTATCATCTAAGGAAATTTATCCGACGGGCGTGTCCCACTGCACTGCGCGTATATCCATTGTTATTGTAATCTTTAGGCGCAACAATTGAGTCCTGCATCGTACGCGCATTCAGAGCCACGTCCGGTCAATATTTTTTCGCTAGACTGCCCAGCAGTCAGTAGCAAATTTCATGCCTGCAGTTTTGACCAATCAGAGGGAAAGAATCTACATGCGCTATGTAAAGGAAAAGTAGCTTATGTAGTGAAAGTCCAGCAATGCAAAGGGCAATTTCAAGATTCAAGAAAATAAAACAACTCATTTAATACCTTCATTGTCTACATTTCTCAGAAATAGCATAGAGATATCGACTGCTTTGAGAGGCCTGGCTGGTATTATGCTCAAGGGAACTCGCGCATCCTGCCATTACCCTAAAGGCGCGACTGGGTGGGTGGTGCGCCGAGGGGTCGTGGCAGGATCTGAGCGAGTTCCCGAGAGCATATAATACCAGCCAGACCTCGAATATTTAAAACAGTCGATATCCTTTAATATGCCGCATTTAAACAAATATCTACCAAGAATTCTTACTTTATTCTTTTATCGAGTAAAGAGTGGTTAAAACATTACGGAAAATCTGAGAAGCTGTCTGTTTATCACCAACAAAAAATGACTGAAATTTTCGATCAGTTAGGAATCGCAGACAAAAAACACTGTATGCGCTCGCTTAAAGAACATTTTAACACGTAAAGTCGTAAACCAATGGGTATGGCAACAAGATTTTATTATTTTCCCGGTAACAGGAATTTTGCCGAGATTTTACTTTTGGACTATTAATCGGTTTTGGCATTTTTCGTTTCTTTACGGGAATGGCTAAAATCACGACTGCAATTTCGACCCATCAGATGGCTGGCTTTCTTAGGTGAGGTATATAACGCCTATTAGTATTAGTTATGATTAGTTATAATAGCTGTGAACGTTGTCGAATGTTGAATCGTTCACAAATGAGCCTCCGCAAAAAATGCCGCCGCACTTTCTTTCATTCTTTTATAAAATACTGTTTAATATTTTTGTTTAAATATGTAAATGGTGGCAAATGTGCGCATCAAATATTTAGCCCATTTTCACTAAGCTCTATGTTTTTGAAGTGTGACGCCTTTTACGCTTTACGTCATCATAAAAAAGTTAATCGCTAGGGATGTGTCGCGTCATATCTGAACTAGGTCTTTGAAGTGGAGATGGTGCACATACTGCGTATAGGATTGAAATCCAGTAACCAGGAGTAATGATGACATTTAAAAGAAAAATCAGTTATACGCATTCGAGTCTTGGCGTATACTTGGCTATTTTCTTGACACCGCTGTTAGAGCAGAAAGCAAAGAGAAATACAAAGTAAATTCTTTTGTAAACAATGTTCTTAAGCGAATAAAATGTACGAAGAAAATCTTATGTTAAAGGTAAAGATCAGTTTTGGAAACGCCCCCCCTCTCAAAAAATGAAATGGAAGCTCTTATTACATATCATGTGGAAGAATATGTTATGACTAATACGTGATGATACAAATTTTGCCGAGAAACTACCTATACTAATTGATATATTTGGTAAATTATTATATCTATTTGGACCTGATAGATATCGCGCAAGTGTCGCGTAGTCCCATATCCATTTGTTTGTGTACAGTGCTTGTTGTAACTTTACCAAGACTGGGCCAAATTTCTTTTCATTGTGATGATTCCAGAACCTTGCAGTACACACCAATACTTATATGCTAGATGATAAACCTTTTCTGATCGATTCCACAACGTTTTTTTCAGAATGCAATCGCATGACCATAACTGGTCTTTGTCAATTGAAAAGTAATATCAACAAATAAGTCAAATTATAACTTTATTTGATTAAATAATTTAATAATACAAAATAAAATGGAAAACATTGAGGGTACACTTGGCAGAAATAAAGATGACTAAAATGTTCAACTTGATATTATCATAATGCATGAATTAATTTTGTTTCATATTCGAATTGAAACCGATGAGTGGTAAATAACTAGTAAAAGGCTCGTCCCGATTTGACGTGGTAAACCGTCGCAAAAAGAAAAAAATTGAATAAAAACTTCCGCAGTGTTTTTACGTGTAAATGAATGGCAACTGCTCGCAACAATGGTCTTGCGCGTATTCACTAAGCTCTATCTTATGAGCATAGATGTTACAAACAAAAAACAGATCATCGGCAGATCATATAGACACCAAATTGAATATAAATACAAAGGAAAATCTACTTAAAGATGTTATTTATCTAAACAATGAGGAGAGAATGTTAATATTAACAGAAAAAGAATTACATGTACAAACACAGACATAATGATATAAAAAGTGTGATATGAAAGAAAAAGGAACAACATATTTAAATTAAAAAGTTCCTTAAGTCACCAATAATCAAACAAAATATTTATATATATACCGACGCGGGTTCGGATCATGTATGTGTACGAGACCTAAGAGGTTCTGAGTGATTCCTAGAGACAACTCCAGTAGATCCAGCTTGATACTTACCTATCTTGCTGTCAACCACAACCCTTGTAGTAGCAGTAGTAGTAGCAACAGCAGTAGTAGTATCAGCAGCAGTGGTAGTAGCTTCCTATTATAGGACAACACACAGGAGAATATTTTGATTTGCATAATATGCAATACTTGGGTTCATTGTATATTTGTCAATGTCAAGTGGAGGAGAGAGAGTGGGAGATAGCGAGAGAGAGAGAGAGAAAGAGAGAAAGATTGAGAGATGGAGGGAAGAGTGAGAGAGAGAGAGAGAGAGAGAGAGAGAGAGAGAATGAGAGAAAGCCGATAGGAAGGGAGGAAAGAGAGAGAGAGAGAGAGAGAAAGCCGAAAGGAAGGGAGGGAAGAGAGAGAGAGGGGGGGGGAAGAGAGAGAGAGAGGGGGAAGAGAGAGAGAGAAAGCCGATAGTAAGGGGGGAGAGACAGAGAGATAGAGAGAAAGCCGATAGGAAGAGGAGGGAGAGCGAGCGAGAGGGGGAAGAGAGAGAGAGAGAGAGAAAGGGGAGAAGAGAAAGAGAGAGAGAGAGAAAGCCGATAGGAAGGGAGGGAGAGAGAGAGAGAGAGGGGGAAGAGAGAGAGAGAGAGAGAAAGGGGAGAAGAGAGAGAGAGAGAGAGAGATAGAGATAGAGAGAATGGGAAGAGAGAGAGAGAAAGCCGATAGGAAGGGAGGGAGAGAGAGAGAGAGAGAAAGGGGGAAGGAAGGGAGGGAAGAGAGAGAGAGGGGGGGAAGAGAGAGAGAGAGACAATGGGAAGAGAGAGAGAGAGGGGGAAGAGGGAGAGAGAAAGCCGATAGTAAGGGGGGAGAGACAGAGAGAGAGAGATAGAGAGAATGGGAAGAGAGAGAGAAAACCAATAGGAAGGGAGGGAGAGCGAGCGAGAGGGGGAAGAGAGAGAGAGAGAGAGAAAGGGGAGAAGAGAGAGAGAGAGAGAGAGAGAAAGCCGATAGGAAGGGAGGGAGAGAGAGAGAGAGAGAGAGAAAGGGGGAAGGAAGGGAGGGAAAAGAGAGAGAGGGGGAAGAGAGAGAGAGAGAATGGGAAGAGAGAGAGGGGGAAGAGAGAGAGAGAAAGCCGATAGTAAGGGGGAGAGAGAGAGAGATAGAGAGAATGGGAAGAGAGAGAGAAAGCCAATAGGAAGGGAGGGAGAGCGAGCGAGAGGGGGAAGAGAGAGAGAGAGAGAGAGAGATAGAGATAGAGATAGAGAGAATGGGAAAAGAGAGAGAAAGCCAATAGGAAGGGAGGGAGAGAGAGAGAAAGGGGAGAAGAGAGAGAGAGAGAGAAAGCCGATAGGAAGGGAGGGAGAGAGAGAGAGAGAGAAAGGGGGAAGAGAGAGAGAGAGAGAGAGAAAGAGGGGAAGAGAGAGGGGGTGGAAAAGGGGTGGGGGAGGTGTAAAGCATCGACACTGATGTATGGGTGTGGTTTTATTTATAACGGACGCTTTACCTGAAATTTGTTCACATGCAGAATAATTTATTTCCGTTTCAATATTACATGTAAACAATTTCTAATTAGCTTGTATAAAAGACAAAATTGCATGCAGAAACTAGGCAACTAAAAAAAATAATAATGAAAAACGTTTCACCTACAAATATTAGAATGAATCGGAGGGGCATGCTAAAGAAGCAAGTATTGTATGATGAATGCTCCTATAACTGAGTTGCATAACATTGATAGAGAGCTTTGGTCAAAAATAGACATGTCAGATAGAGCCCCCTTGCATAAAGATAACTTTTTTTTAAATGCCCACAGGGGTTACGAACGATTTGTTGAAGTATACAAGGTATTGAGTTATGCAATGGCACATAATAAAATGTGCTGTTGTGCTGCACAATGCTAATGATTTAAAACTGAATTATTCGGGGGGAGTTTCTGTAATACTGTACTAAATAGGCTTTGCTTTAAAAGCAAAGCCTATTTAGTACAGTCCCAAACATAGACCTTGTTTGCATGTACTGTATGTTGTACGTATTTCCTCCTTATCTATTTGACGATTGATTGCTGTCAGATAACTGTCTTTGATATAATGATATTTCACAAATGAGAATTTTGAGTTCTAAACGGCCATATAATATAACTTCCAAATTGTAAAGAATTTGCAATTGGTGACATGGCCTAGACTACATCATCGTGTATTTTTGGCTAAATGTTCGCGTGGCAGCAACTTCTCTTCTAAATTGAAACTTGCACGTGGTGGTTATTCATTTTTGTTTCACTTTTGAATAAATAAGCATTAATGTCTTTAGCGACTTGTTTCATTGGCAAATTGGAGAAAGGATTCGAAATTTAATCTTTGATTTATTTTATGCAATATTCTATATTAAAGGTATGCTAAATGCTGGAAAGTTAAATAATATTAATGCTGAATATAAAATTACTGTCATATGCATGTATAACTTCTCCAGAATGATGACAGCATGCTATTTTTTACATTGAAATATAGTTCAAGTGCTCCACCCTTTATCTTGGGATATCGAGGCTCTAGTCTTACTAGATATTTGATTGTAATTTTAGTTTTTGTCTTTTCAATGCACAGAGCACTTAAACAAGCGTCGACGGACCAACAGACCGAGTGAGTGCATGTCCCTTCAAAATAAATCATTTTTATATATCCAAATAAAGAGTTCCAACAAGTTAAACAAAAAAGCCATTTGCATATGGCACAAGCCTTATTTAATATGAAAAACCTCCATTTAGTGTGTAGCCAAGAGGGATGCCCATCAACATTCTCAACATTCAATTCATTTAGGACATAAATGGCCGACATGGCAATAGAGATGGAGGGAATGAAGATGCTGAGATACAGGTAGATGATAATGCTGCTATTGAGAATATTGAGGGTAGGCCCAACAGGAACAATGATACTTCTAAGCATGAAGCAATATTTATTGCCTCTCTGCTTTCGGATACAAACATGACATATGCATCAACACAGAGAGTCATGTCTGCCACCTCAACATTTAATCAGGATTTTATTAACAATTTTAAGGAGCAGGGTCATAAATGCTCTAGGTAGAATAGGAAATGAGGAAGGGAGTGAAGAGTATGACAATGTTGTATCTGAATTCGATAAAGAAACATTTCTTTTTGAGGGTCTCGATACTAGATGTAGTTTAGATGAATTCATTCATGCCCATTTAGACATTGTCAAACCTCAGAAAATATTTCTAGGATTCCGTCATGATGTTCATACAGATCGTCAAAGTGGGCAAACAAGACAAGGGGTTGTTACAGAAACATTTCAATACGTCTCAGTACTGTCAACCTTGGGAAGGATTCTTGGAAACAGGAGTGCACGGCATGAAATTGAAGTAGGGCATGTCAGCAATGATGGAATATTGCGAGACTATTGTGACAGTGACCACTGCAAAACACATCCCTAGTTTTCCAATGATAGGCAGGCAATTCAAATTTGCCTCTATTATGATGATTTTGAAGTGGTGAATCCCTTATGTTCTGAAAGAGGGATTCATAAAACTGGAGCATTCTACTTCACTCTGAGAAACCTGCCCCATGGATGAATCCATCACTGGATAATGTTCATCTACTTGCATTTTGCAATTGTCTTGGTCTGAAGATGGTTTTGATGCAGTATTGGCTCCCTTTGTGGATGAAGTGAAGAAGTTGGAGGCAAAGAAGGAGCACAAATAATCCTTCCAGACAGAACTGTAAAAACAGTTCGGGGGACTCTTGCCCAAGTTTGTGGAGATAATCTTGGCATAAATGGTTTCTTTAAATTTGTTGAAAGCTTTGTTGCCAATAGGTCTTGCAGGGTTTGTTTTGGTCACAAGGAGGAGTTTCAGACAATATTACTTGGGGAAGAATTTGAGCTGAGAAATAGTGAAAGTCACAATGAACAAAATGAATCTCGGCAGGATCCTGCAGCAGTGTCTCAATCGAGTGTCAAAAGAGGATGCATCTTTAACTCACTTCATTATTTCCATGTAACAGAAAATGCTGTGCCAGATATCATGCATGACCTCCTGGAAGGGGTAGTTCTAATGGAGGTGAAATTGGTTCTCCATAGGTTTATTTATGTGGACAACTTTTTCACTCTTGCTACTTTCAATTCATACTTGTCCAGTCACTCGTATGGGTTTTGTGATCAGAAAAACAAACAAACCGTCGTGCCTTCTTGAATCCATCTTGAAAAGTCGAGACAATTCCTTAAAGCAGCACGCTAGTCAGATGTGGTGTATGATGCGGGTTTTGCCTCTCGTGATTGGTTCTTTCATCCCAGAGGGTAATTTGCATTGGAGTTTGATACTAAAATTGATGAATATTGTAGATGTTGCATTTTTAGATTCAGTCACTAAAGGCTTAAGTCTGTATCTGAAGCACCTAATACAAGAACATCACTCTTTGTTTAGACAGTTATTTCCAAACACCAACCTTCTCCTAAAGCATCATTTTATGGTGCACAACCCAATGGCGATGAACAAAATGGGACCCCTTATCAATCTGTGGTCGATGAGATTTGAAGCCAAACACTATGGCCCGAATTCACAAAGGAGGTTTGTCGACAAACCGAGGTTTGTTGACGAACCTCCTTGTGTTTCGCCAAACCTCCTATTGTTGTTTACAAACCAGGTTTGTAAAAAAAACGCGTAAAAACACGTCATATGACGTACGAAAACCAAGGTTTGTCGACAAACCTCCTTTGTGAATTCGGGCCTATATGACTAAAAGACTAGCAGGGGTTGCAGGTTGCTTCAGAGATTTCTGTATGACTGCTGCATCGAGACATCAGGTCAGTCACTGCAGTAAGTGGTCTGAACATGGTCAAAGAAGTCATAAATTAGAAGTTAAAGAAGCTTGTCCTTGTTTGGTTGCTGATTTAGAGCTCTTTTGAATGAAGTTCAGGGGCTTCTTCCTACAGATAAAGCTTATTGGCACTGCAAGTAACATATTTAGGAACTAAAATATAGGTCCAGTACAATAGTTGTGTTAGACATGGATGGTGAATTATCCAAATTTGGCCAGATATCTCACTCCTTAATTGTCAGAGCGACTGTCTTCTTGAAAGGAAATATGTTAATATCTGAATACTTTGATGAACATCTTCATTGTAACATTGTGTGTGAAACTGATGAAAGTTTCTTTGTTCATCCTGGTAATCTAAGGAATGTCCGTCCTTTACATTTAAATAGGTATGCAGCAAAGACTGTGATCATTCCAAAAAACTATATTATGTAGGAATAAATAGAAATGCTGCATACATGTACTTGTATCTGACATAAGTTCTTTCCATGGCAATAAATGTTTAAAGATTAATGCTGAATGAAATTGTTTTCTGAGAATATCTTTGTATCTAATGATGGGTAATTTAATGAATGAATGTGTTAATTCTTCCCCAAGAAACCTTGTCTGAAATTCCGCCTTGTGACCTAAACACATCCTACAAGAAAAAAATAAACAATGCCTAATAACACCTGCATGACGATAACCATTTAAAGGGATAGACAGTTATTCAAAGAGCAGCCGTTAAAACACAAGACGGAGCCCTCTAAACACATTGGATTCAACCATTTCTTACATCAAAATGTAAAAATTCATGTTCTGTTAAAATAACGATTCAATGGAGAGGTCATTAACGACTATTTAACAACCTGTTTATATAATTTTGATAATGCGGCATTACAAAGATATTTTTCTTTAATTATCGAATTGGCTGTTTCTGAACCGATTTTGATCAAGTCAAATTTGTTTTATCTTCAAAATCATGTGCTCTTCCCAATAGTACACTCAGTTTTTCATCACCTCACAAATTAATTATTTCTCGAAGCGCCTTTTAAACCCAAACTGTACTATTCATGTAAAAACATTTTTTTTCCATAACCCATATACAGTAAACAATTTAGTGGAAACCCTGAGACTTAAAACATCATTTTTTTTGTTTTCGTCCTTGTTTTATTTCCGTGCCTTTACAGGATATAATGCCTGGAGGACAGGATGATGTTTATTCGATAGAAATAGAAATTCCAGTACAATTTTTGCTTTTCATCATTGAGGCATATAAGGAAAATTGTATATCTAGGTCAGTGACGGTACAGTAAGTTTAGTGGACTTTTTGTATACACATGAAAATGGATCTTAAACCTGTGTACGTGACATTAAATGAAATACGAAAGTGCGTGAAGATTGATACAAGTAATTTGTAATCAATAAAGACAAAATCAAACAGACATTTGCACTGCCTTTAGAAGTCGTAGAGTACTCATTCAACGGCAGATTGGAGCAAGATGAAGACGCAGAAATACTCGAAGACCTCATAGAAATATGCATAAGACAGACAGCTCATCCTGCACAAGTAAGTATTTGTCTTCTTGCTCTATACATGGTAGATAATCTTTTTCAGATACCTGTTGTCAAATTGTATTCTCCATTCAAAATTCTACAATGATGTACGTTAGAGGCTGGAAAGTTATTAGGAACTGCATACTATCAATGTATATCAAAGGAAAAGTCTTCATCTATTAACAGTTCTGTCTGATCTTTTGGTTAAGCTTTAGGACATTTTCTGAAAAGATTCAAATTTAGAGAGGAATCAGATTGACACTAACATCCACAATATCATGTAAGTCATTGCAAAGATGTGCAACTTCAATTCAGGTTGATAAATTGCTTTAAAAATTGAGCAATAGATAAATAAGATAAAATGTGATTATGTACATGTAGCAATCTAATGATAAACCGATCAAAGTCATCTTTCCACAACTGTACTGATGTCATTGTAGGTGGCATGTTAAAAATCAAGGCTGCATCCAGAATGAAATTAAGCAGACTGTCTCTTCAATCATTTTGTTTTTCTTTTAAAAGCTTCATACTCTGAACATGCGCTATAGAAATATAATTTATTATTATTATTATTATTATAACAGCCAATTGCAAGATCTTCATTGTATACATGTAGATTTCCTTTAAAGCCAAATATGTGTTTGTTTTACAGTAATAAATTTCAGTTATTGAGTAAGAATGATATGTCATGGAACTCTCCAATTCTTCTATCACCATCTGGGACATCTGGAAGTTTAGAATTATAGCCTTCTGCCTAAAGTGGCCAGTGGCCCACTTACCGGTATACAAAATAGATTTTTAATCAGCACTAGACAAATTACTTTCTCATAATTTAACTCATTGGTGCTTAGCTTAATTGGTGGGGAGATGTGAGTAGTTGTTCCTTTACAACAAATTAAAATACTTCAAAGGAAGTATTGACTGATAATAATCATGAATAAACTAGCAGGACTGCTACTGATAAATCTCCTACCTTTAGCACTCCCCATCATATCCCTTAAAACAAAAAGATTATTTTCTTATTCCAACATTTAGAATTTACAAAGATGTTAACTTCATGCAGCGCTATTTGTTTTACGATTCCTCCATTACATGTTAAAGGTTGTTCTTAATACTTCATCCGATTCAGCAGGGAGTTCTACTTCACCAGCGTTTCCTAGCTGGGTAAATAAACTGTTATTATTAATATTATATCTTTATTAATCAATTGTCCAATATTTTCTCTTCGTACATTATTTCAAAGTCACCCACATAAAAACATGCCCATATAATCCAATTTGCTATACTGTTTGGAGAGTATACAGTTAGATTTTTCTGATGTTCAATGTTTCATGAATGTTCTGTTAATATATTGAGTAAAGCATGACGTCAAAAATGTCTTAGCATGCTGCCCGGCACGTCGAGGCATGGGTCCCATGCCATTAATGGCATGCCTTAATTTTCCATGCCGCACGCAGCCGGACTTGTTTCACTCAATCAACTGATTACTCCATGCATGTCCAAAAGGTATGCCTTGAACCAAAATGCATGGCCCTACAGAGGAATTTTTCATGTTTGGGACCGGGGGAAAGTGCAATGAATTATTGATAATTTATTACATTTTCTTTGTTTGTTCGTCTTTGTGGGGGCGGCGACGTACCCTAGCCCCCGCTGCGTACAGTCATGATTCAGTGGCTAAGCAATGGCCTCGTTACTGTGAGCCCCTAGGATCAAAACCGTGTCGATCAGCTATATTAATGCCCTTGTGTAAGCAGATTCTCCGGACGTGTGTGAGGACGTGTGTGAGGACGTGCTCCGACCTTCGTATTTCGCTGTTCTGATTTTGCTGATTTTGCTATCTTGTTAATCGAACATATTGGATCATATACTAGCAAACTGCTAGTGGCTCAAACAATTACTGAAACAAGCTTATGTTAAACCAGCTCTTCCAATTCGTACAACGGTTTGGTAAGCCTGTCAGCGAATTTTCTAAGCACTTTACTAACAAACCCAATAACAAACTCACATTAGGGGCTTTTCGTTTGTGTGGACGAGGACGGCGTTCACGTCCTCTAACGATGCGAATTGGCGTCAGACACCCGTCCTGTTCACTACCTTATAACCCTTTTCGTTTTAAGTCGACACCCGTTCTCTACACGATGACGTAATGGCCCCCGCACGCGCTTATTCAATTTCTCCTTCTTTCACTTCTTATTTTGTTCTTCGTTTATTATTCTATTATTATACTCTCTCTATTTTCCTTATGTTATTCTTTGTTTTCCTTCTTTCATCTTCTCTTCTATCTTTCCATTGCTATTCTTTATCATTTTCTCTTTCTGTCTTTCCTAATGTTATTGTTGTTGTTATCATTCTATCATTTTTCTTTCTATCTTTCCTCATATTATTCTTTGTTTCTTCCTTCTATCATCTTCTCTTATGTTATTCTTTGTTTCTATCTTTCTATCACTTTCTCTTTTTGTATTTCCTTATGTTTTTCATTGTTTTTTCCTTCTTTCACCTTCTCTTTCTGTCTTTCCTTATGTTATTCTTCGTTTCTTCCTTCTTTCATCTTCTCTTATGTTATTCTTTGTTTTTATCTTTCCATCACTTTCTCTTTTTGTATTTCCTTATATTGTTCTTTGTTTTTTCCTTCTTTCACCATCTCTTTCTGTCTTTCCTTATGTTATTCTTTGTTTTGTCCTTCTTTCACCTTTTCTTTCTGTATTTCCTTATGTTATTCTTTGTTTTTTCCTTCCTTCACTCTCTCTTTCTGTCTTTCCTTATGTTATTCTTTGTTTTTCCCTTCTTTCACCTTCTCTTTCCTTATGTTATTCTTTGTTTCTTCCTTCTTTCATCTTCTCTTTCTGTTATTCTTTGTTTTTATCATTCTATCACTATCTCTTTTTGTTTTTCCTTATGTTATTCTTTGTTTTTTTCCTTCTTTCACCTTCTCTTTCTGTCTTTCCTTATGTTATTCTTTGTTTTTTCCTTCCTTCACTTTCTCTTTCTGTCTTTACTTATGTTATTCTTTGTTTTTCCCTTCTTTCATCTTCTCTTTCTGTCTTTCCTTATGTTATTCTTTGTTTCTTCCTTCTTTCATCTTCTCTTATGTTATTCTTTGTTTTTTTCCTTCTTTCACTTTCTCTTTCTGTCTTTCCTTATGTTATTCTTTGTTTTTTCCCTTCTGTCACCTTCTCTTATGTTATTCTTTGCTTTTTCCTACTTTCACTTTCTCTTTCTGTCTTTCCTTATGTTATTCTTTGTTTTTTCCTTCTATCATCTTCTCTTATGTTATTCTTTGTTTTTATCATTCTATCACTTTCTCTTTTTGTATTTCCTTATGTTATTCTTTGTTTTTTTCCTTCTTTCACCTTCTCTTTCTGTCTTTCCTTATGTTATTCTTTGTTTCTTCCTTCTTTCATCTTCTCTTATGTTATTCTTTGTTTTTATCATTCTATCACTTTCTCTTTCTGTCTTTCCTTATGTTATTCTTTGTTTTGTCCCTTCTTTCACCTTCTTTTTCTGTCTTTCCTTATGTTATTCTTTGTTTCTTCCTTCTTTCAACTTAATTCTCTTATGTTATTCTTTGTTTTTATCATTCTATTACTTTCTCTTTCTGTCTTTCCTTATGTTAGTCTTTGTTTTTTCCTTCTATCATCTTCTCTTATGTTATTCTTTGTTTTTATCATTCTATCACTTTCTCTTTCTGTCTTTCCTTATGTTATTCTCTGTTTCTTCCTTCTATCACCTTTTCTTATGTTATTCTTTGTTTTTTTAATCATTCTATCACTTTCTCTTTCTGTTTTTACTTTCTGATTTACGCTGCGATGTAGCAAGATGACGTCATTCTGACGACGGGTCACTAGTTTTCTGACGAACCTCAAATCATCGATGAACGGGTTCGCAAATGTGACCTGACGACGCCAGACGACCCGACGCATGCGCAGATCGCCGAAATGACGTCACATATTTGACGTCGACTATGTCGACGTGACAAACGAAAACCCCCTAATAAAAGGTAATGGTTTTCAAACGACCCAATCAGTAATGGAGTCAGATATATCTTCTGGGGAGGAAGCCTATCATCAGGCTGCAATAAATAGTGACAGTATGTTCACCCCAACCAGTCGCCCTAGATCTAGCTCAAATAATATGAGGCCTGTATTCCAAGCTCATTCAAATGAGCGAGATAGTTCAATGGAAAGACATGAGAGTGGAAATGAGTGGCGCAAGGTCGAGAAAAGGAAGAGAAAAACAAGCTCTAGATCTAAGTATGAAGAGGAAAAAAGAACTCGGAAAGGAAGTGTTGAAAACAAGACAGAATTAGAAGGAGGGAGAAGAGTTTTGAAAAGTAAAGTTGAAAATGAGACAGAAACACCGACACCTCCACCAACACTAGTTGTCATTATAACGGGAGTCGGTGAAGAAAATATCTGCTTGATTAGCCCAGTAAAAATCGTGAAGCAGATCCACGAAAGACTAGGAGAAGTAACAAAAGTGATAAAGCAAAATAAAAGCCTAAAAATTGTGTGCAAAAATGAAAAACAGGTTAACAAATTACTTGAAATGACAGATCTCGCAGGGACTCCTGTCAAGATCACAAAATACCAACCCGCCCCAACATCCAAACGTGGAGTAATCCACAGGGTCGACAAAGCAATCACGGATGAGGAACTACATGATTTATTGAAGGAACAGGGGGTTTCACACGTAAAAAGATTTATGAAAAGAATAGAAGGTCAGCTTGTTCCAACCCATCCGTTATACTTGTTTTTGAGAAAACAAACTTCCCCAAAGAGGTAACATTTTTATATCAAAGGTACGTAGTGGATGATTATATACCCCCAGTAATGAGGTGTCATAGATGCCAGCAATTTGGGCATATCCAAAAATACTGTAAAGGTAAACTCAGATGTGTCCGATGTGGGGAAGGTCACGAATATAACGTGTGCCCCAACAAACAGAACCCATCGTGCTTTCGCTGTAAGCAAAGCCATTCAGCCGCATACCAGGGATGTATATATTATAAAGCGGCTAAAGAGATACAGAATGTGAGTCTCCAAAATAATTTGACTTACGCCCAAGCAACAAAAAAATACCACCAGGAAAAGAAGGAAATAAAGACAAATAGGCCTCAAGAGGTTCACAGGGAAAATACACAAGTTAATACACAAAACCCTGTGAAGAATTCCATTCAGTCTGACATTTTGGAATCACGTCCAGAAGAATCAAAAACGAAAACCAAACCATTAATGGTTACAAAGGCAACCCAAATAGAATCCTGTGAAAGGTCCACTCAAACAGATGAGTGCGTTGTAAACAAAACAATCCCAGAGATAGAGGAGACAGGTCCTGTAATTCCAGCTTCCACTGAAAACGCTCGAGTAGATTTTTTAGCTTTCATTACTTTCATTGTCAACAGTTTAGAAAAAGAAACTACACACTCAAATAGAATCAGATTAGTTGTGGATGCAGCCAGGCAATGCCTTGGCATTAATGAGGTAACTCCCGAAATGATCCACAATCGTCTTCAATGATGAAGGCAAGTCGCGAACTATGCCAAGGGCGCAGGTCGCGAACAATAAAGACTAGGGCTTTTAATATCCTCCAATGGAATTCACAAAGTATGAATGCGCATGGACCCGAATTTTACAAGGAACTTATAGAAAATAAAAATTATAATGATGCTCCAGCCTTAATATGTGTGCAGGAATCGTGGTTTACAGACTTTAATATTTTCTCAATTCCCGATTATATTCCAATTATTAAGAATAGAGGTAATGGAGGAAGAGGGGGAATAGCCATCTATGTACACAAGTCAATCACTTTTCAAGAAATGACTTGTCCACCAAATAAGGAATATCAAAGAATTGATATATTTTCTTTAGAAATGGTAATTACTGTTATAAATTTTTATAATCCTTGTAAACAAATAGAAACACACCACTTAGAAGAAATGATTGAAGATTGCTCTAAGACCATTATTATTACGGGAGATTTTAACTCTCATAACCCTTTATGGGGCAGTACTAAACGTGACAGTAACGGTAAAGTGATTGAGAATTTCGTAGCTAAACATGATTTGGTGATTTTAAATGAAGGAACACCAACAAGGATGGATCCTCATTCAGGAGCATGGTCTTGTTCAGACTTAACAATCGTATCCAAAGAAATTGCAAGTAAATTATATTGGACAGTATTAGGAAATTTCGGGAGCGATCACAATGTAATAAAGTGCTCACTCCGAGAAAACGATTACGTTCATACAGACTATGATAATGACACGATTGAAAAACAATGGTCATTTAAAAATGTAAATTGGAATGTATATAAAGAAGGAATTAAATCAAAATTTCTTGACGTAGATAACTTAAAATTTTGAAAGGATTTGAACGTACAAGGTAAATACAATTTGATTTTGCAAATTATTAATGAAGTGGCAGAAAAAACTTTCCACAGAGCCGGAAGAGGTCGAAAAACCAAAAACCCAGCCCCATGGTGGACTCAAGAATACCAAGAAGCAATTAACGAACGAAATAAATATAGAAATAGATTAAGCAGACACTTTAAGAAGGAAGATTTAGACTTTTATCTAAAAAAGAAAGCTTATGCCCAAATGGTGAAAAGACGAACAAAAAAATCCTACTGGCTAAAATATTGTCAATCCCTAAACAGACTGACGAACCTTGGAAAAGTCTGGGATATGGTGAAAGGGATAGAGAGAAGTAATTTAACAAAATACACATTTTCAAATTTACTTACTGAAGACAAAGAACCAATCCAAGACACACACAAAAAAAACGATGTAATTGCTGCGGCTTTTAAATCAGTAGATTGTCGAATAGATAAAGACGAACTAGACAGAAGATGTACATTCGAAAAAGAAATTAAGAATTGGATTGAAGACAGCTACTTTTCAGAAAACCCCCTCAATGAGGAATTCACGCAAGCAGAGTTAACAGTGGCATTAAAAAAAATGACAAATTCATCAGCTGGTAGAGATGGCATTAAAGCTATAATGGTACAACATTTACCAGAAAATGCTCTTAAATTATTATTACTGTTGTTTAATGATATTTGGAACTCCTCAGTTTTCCCTGCAGAATGGTATCATGTCATTCAAATCCCTATACTCAAGCCTGGCAAAGATCCGACTAATCCTTCGTCATATCGACCCATCTCGTTGACTCCCACATTCTCTAAACTTATGGAGAGAATGGTTAAACATAGACTGGTATGGTTCATGGAACGAAACGATATCATGACACCATTACAGTCTGGTTTTAGAAGAAACAGAAGTACAATAGATCAACTACTTAGATTGGAGACAGATGTACAGAAGGGATTAGCTAATAAAGAATATACTATAGTTGTTTTCATCGACCTTGAAAAGGCGTATGATCTTCTATGGAGAAAAGGAATAGTATACAAATGTCACCAGTTTAATATTAAGGGAAAAGCACTACGATGGATAAATACATTTTTACACAATCGATACTGTAAGGTTAAAATTGATGGTAAGTTATCTTCCCAGTATATTTTACAAAACGGAACGCCTCAAGGCAGTGTTATCAGCCCGATTTTGTTCAATATTATGCTGAATGACTTAAAAATTAAGGAGAAATCCATCAAAATGTCAATGTATGCAGATGATATAGCCGTGTGGTGCCACGGCAGAAATTTTGAGTTTTTGCAAAAGAAGATGCAAAAAGCCATCATTGAAATTGAACAATGGTGTAAAACTTGGAGTATGAATATTTCAACACAAAAGTCGGCTGCAATGGTTTTTACCAACAGGCCTCAAAAAGAAGTGAAACTAACGATTAATGATAAGTTAGTACCACAATATAAGGAATATAAATTCCTTGGTATTTGGTTTGATGTCAGATTGACATGGAAAAGGCACATTACAATTATAAAAGAGAAATGTTCCAAAAGAATTAATTTGTTGCGATGTATTGCGGGCACAAACTGGGGCAACAAAGGTGAAATTCTCTATATAGTATACAAATGACTAATACGATCAATATTGGACTACGGCTGTGAATTATACGATTCAGCAAGCCATACGTTAAAGAAAGAATTAGACTCAATCCAATATCAAGCATTGAAAATTATAACAGGAGCTGTCTATAATACCTCACTCGACGCACTACAAGTTGAATGTGGTGAACGTCCATTGCAATTAAGAAGAAATCTATTTGTTGACAAGTATATGTTTTACTTATTGTCAAATAAAGACAACCACCATCCAACTTTACAAATTATTGAACCATGCTGGTATTTTGAGCAACTTGACTGGAAACCAGGTCAAGGTCCTTTTATCAAAAGAGCATGCAATACTGATTTTAAAGTTGAGCAACTGAGTAAAAGAGTGTTAATCGAACCTTTCTGGTGTTATTCAACGCCCAATATTTCCTATTATATTCACACAATTATTAATAAAAAACAAAGTTCTATTGCAGATATGAAGAACTGTGTATTAGAAAGAATACATACAAGATGGAAAGGTTATTTAAAAATATACACTGATGGATCTAAACTAGAGGACAAAAGCACTGGATCTGGTTTTTATATACCAGAATTGGGCATAACGAGAAGTTATAAGTTGTCATCAATAAACATAATGAGGGCAGAGTTAGTAGCGATAGTGATGGCATTGGAATGGCTTGAAGATAGTAAAGGAATGTCAGTAGTTTTCCTGACAGATTCATTGTCAGCAATTCAGGCTCTAGAAAGCAGCCAAAAAATGTTCAAAATACCCTTGTTGCTGATATTATGTACAAAATTAAAGTACTACAAATGTCAGACATAGAGATAAACTTTGAGTGGATACCTTCCCATTGCGGTGTTCGAGGAAACGAAATAGCAGACACTCTAGCCAAAAAAGGAGCGCGAAAAGAAAACATAGAACTAGAAATTGTATACATAAAGGAAGAGTTGACAAATCACATGTCTTCAGTTTATAAAGAGATATGGCAATTTCAATGGGAGTCTTCATTAAATGGAAGACAATTATGGCGAATTCAGCCAAATGTCACAAAAACAGAAAATATTCAAGGTTTTAATAGAAAGGAGGAAGTAATAATACATCAGTTGAGACTAGGGAAATGCAAATTAAATTATTATCAGCACATTATCAATCAACATGAAGATGGACTTTGTATCCATTGTAAGGTTTCAGAAACAATAGAGCATTTTTTACTACAATGCAAGAAATATGAAAGAGAAAGAAGGATAATGCAAAGACGATTGAAATGTAATACGTTAGATTTAGTAAAATTATTAGGGAATTTTTCGGATTTTAGAGTCCTCCTAGATTATATTAAAGCTACAAACAGATTTGAAATGTTCATATAGATCTAGTGCTTTTTCCTCTGTGAGTATATTATGATTATGATTGAAATGTTTGAATATCATCAGTATTAAAATGGTGAAGGGAAATTAAATATAATTAATCTTGCACTGTAGCACTTCGCTGAGACAGGTGAGCCAAGTCATGACTCGAAAACAGAAGTCTGGAGAGACAGACCCCCCATCAGTAAAAGTGAGCCATGATATCAAGTTCGAAAAGATGAACATGCAAAAGAAGGATCGCCGTGGCGCAGATAATCTGTCAAGATTGAAGAGCGCCATCTAAACCCCAACAACAACAAGCATTAATCCTCATTACTGTCAGTTATGACTTAAGGGCGTAGCTCCCTTAGTTAATTAGCGTAGTAGCACACTCATGCTTTAGCAGTCACGCAAAACAAACACTCGCAAATTATTATTCAATACAATCTGAGAATGTATACTATTATCTAGATCTATTATAGGAAGAAATCATTGTCAAAATCATTCCATAAATTGGGGTATAAATAATTATTCCACCATTATTAGCAACAGTGTATATATCGTTTAACTTATTCAAAATTCAAAATAATGATAACAAATACTGTCGAAGATGATGATAATAAATAATGATAGTAACAATAATAATAATAATAATAATAATAATGATGATGATGATGATAAAAATAATGATAAAAATAATAATGATAACATATAATAACAATACTATTTCCGAATTCTACGCAATCGTACAATTTCAATAGTGTTTTGAGTCCATTTATTTCCATTCGTTTTCTTATATTATTCCACTATGTAAAAACGATTTATATCCGTGTTCCTTATGAATATGTCATTGTATATTTGCTAGTGTGTTTATCTATTTGTGTATATTATTTTATATTGTATATTGTTCATGTGCTTTATGTAATGCCAACAACTAAATTTCCAAATTGACCAATGAAATTATTCTGAATCTGAATCTGAATTAATCTAAATGCTGTGTTTGTCGTTAGACAGATCGAAAAGGCCAGGGAAAGAAGAATACCAATCCACTTGAACTTTGCTGACTTTAAATCATCATATATGACGAGAAGCTCTCTGGAAATGTCTGTGTTCCATTGGAGTGGACAAGTCCTTAGTTGACCTCATAGAGAGCAAGCACAAACAAACAAAATGTTCTGTTATGGTGAATGAAAAATAACTGAATGGTTTGATGTCATAACTGGGGTAAGACAAGGCTGCCTCCTCTCTCCAAGTCTCTTCAATCTATTCCTAAAATACGAGATGAAGGGCATCCAACATCAGGTCTTCAGATGACACCATCCTTATAGCACTTGTATTTGAAAACCTCAAAATGTCAACAAATGAACTGTGGAGAAGGCATGTAGAAGATGGGGAATGAAAATCAATGCAACAAAATGGAAGGTTATGACAGAGGATCAGGCGCGTACGTAAGGGGTATTTTTGGGGTTACCCCCTCATTTATTTTTGTTGATGAAGGGGGGGGGGGTATTTTGTGCTATAACGATGGTGTTATCTGAAGACCTGATGTTGTTAATACGCATGTCACCCATGTGTATTCTTCACGCCGCTTTGTTGGATGCTCTTCATCTCGTATTTAAGGAATAGATTGAAGAGACTTGGAGAGAGGAGGCAGCAACTTGGAAAAAGCCCACTCTCGGCGAAATATGAATAACTCTGTTTTTCGATAAACAGTGTTTATCGCCGATGAACACTGTTTATGGAGAGAAACTATGTTTTTTCGAGTGATAACCATAGTTTTTCTCGATAGACAGTGTTTTCTGAATTGTTGGTCAAACGGCGCGCCATACACGGCTACATCAATAACTGCACGCAATTAATATTAAAGGGATGGTTGAGTTTTGTTTTCAGACCGCAAATGCCTTCAAAGTGCATGGTTATTGCTCTTATTCTTATCTATGATATTTATATTGCCCTTTTAGAACCTAAAATTGCTATGAAGGTAACTTTAGACCCCAAAATGTGTGAAATTTAGCCAATACGATCATACCAATTCAGCTCCACTTTAAAAAAAACACGGTGACCGTTAATTAATTATTTAATTAAAAATAACAATACATGAGCCGGCTGATTGTGGGTAATATAAGCAACACGAAAATACCAACAAAAAAGCCAACATCCGCATTGGCTGAAATACGACTTAAAAGGCGTTATTTCGTTTTTTCAACGGGTTTTTCAAATTTTTCAAAATATCTAATATTTGTGGTGGTACACAAGTATTAGAAATCGTTATATTTCAGCCGTCTCTGAACCGAATTTGATCAAACAAAGATGATTTTGTCATTTAAATATTATGTTCTTTCAAATTTGACACTCAGTTTTTCATTATCTCACAATTGTTTGTGTGTGTGTCGCGCCCTCTGCAACAGAACTCAACTATCCCTTTAATGCTATTAATACCCTTCCTTTTCCCGCATAGCTTGGCTTCAATCCAATTCATTTTAATTTCGATTCGTATGCACAAAGGTTATGCTCTATATCACGTTACAATGATTAATGAGAAATTTCTAATCGGTCGTGGCGTTCAATTCATTAGTAAATTAAAACATGTAGTTTCCACTTTATAATTTATAAAGATGCCAAGTAGGAATTATTTTTCCTAGCTAGCCGTTGGAAACAGAAACATGTTTCTCGAGAAAAAAAATACATGGGTTATGGAGAGAGAAAGAGAGAGACAGGATGAGAGAGAGAGTGATAGAAAGACACTGTGTGAGAGAGAGAGAAAGAGAGAGAGAGAGTGTGTGAGAGAGAGAAATAGAGAGAGAGAAGGGAGAAAAAGAGTGAGAGTGTGTGTGTGTTCACTTGGGTGAGAGAGAGAGAGAGAAAGAGAGAGAGAGTGTGTGAGAGAGAGAAATAGAGGGAGAGAAGGGAGAAAAAGAGTGAGAGTGTGTGTGTGTTCACTTGGGTGAGAGAGAGAGAGAGAAAGAGAGAGAGAGTGTGTGAGAGAGAGAAATAGAGGGAGAGAAGGGAGAAAAAGAGTGAGAGTGTGTGTGTTCACTTGGGTGAGAGAGAGAGAGAGAAAGAGAGAGAGAGTGTGTGAGAGAGAGAAATAGAGGGAGAGAAGGGAGAAAAAGAGTGAGAGTGTGTGTGTGTTCACTTGGGTGAGAGAGAGAGAGAGAAAGAGAGAGAGAGTGTGTGAGAGAGAGAAATAGAGGGAGAGAAGGGAGAAAAAGAGTGAGAGTGTGTGTGTGTTCACTTGGGTGAGAGAGAGAGAGAGAAAGAGAGAGAGAGTGTGTGAGAGAGAGAAATAGAGGGAGAGAAGGGAGAAAAAGAGTGAGAGTGTGTGTGTGTTCACTTGGGTGAGAGAGAGAGAGAGAAAGAGAGAGAGAGTGTGTGAGAGAGAGAAATAGAGGGAGAGAAGGGAGAAAAAGAGTGAGAGTGTGTGTGTTCACTTGGGTGAGAGAGAGAGAGAGAGAGAGCGAAAGAGAAAGATTAAATAGAACATTATGGATTACCTGATAGACGTAGATTACAGAATAACGGAAATGACAAAAGGAAAGAGGGAGGAGTAGTTGTATTTGTCAAGGATAGCACCGTGTGAGTCGAAAAAAAAGTTTACACTCAGAAAATTGTCATTTATTAAAGAAGTCAGCTATAAACGAAAGTTTATCTTGCATTTTATAAAGTGTTATATCCCGAATCGTTTGGTATCATCTTTTGGTGGTATTTGTTCACGCTTGTATGAACAGAAAGCATTGTTTGCGAGAGTGCAAAAATCGACTTGCGCAAAAGTATTAAAGTGAGGGAATGAATGGAATAATAACAATAATGATACACCGTACTTATATAGCGCATATCACAATATGTCTCTATGCGCTGTAAGAAAGAGTAAGAAGGAAATATGGATGGAGTAACATAAGAAGAGTGAGATATGCTCAACATACTTTCTCTCGTTAACATGGGAAAGTATTTTTGAAAAGAAATGTTTAAGAGGCGCCTTAAAGTTTTCAACAGTTTCACAGTTGTTTTGCGTTTTTCCCGGTAGTTTATTCTAAAGTTCAGCCGATGCAACCTGAAAAGAGCAAGACCCGTAGAATTTAGTATTTATTTGTGAAATAGTGAAGAAAGACTTTTGGGAAGATATGAGGTTCTGTTTAGAACATATAGGGTAAGGAATTCCGTTTAATATTAGTAGCAGCTAATCCTTTGAGGCACTTGAAGGTTAAAACAAGGATATTGAACTCAATTCTGGCACGGACAGGTAACCAGTGTATTTTTTTTTTCAGAATAGGGGAGATATGTTCACTTGAACGAGATTTAGTCACAAGCCGTGCGGCAGAATTTTGGATTCTTTGGATTCGGTTCAGTTGATTTTCAGGTAGATTGTAGAGAAGAGCATTACACTGATCGATATGACACATTACTAGGCTATGAACTAGTCGTTCTGTCAATTTCTCATCTAAGTAAAAACCTAATTGGTCCTATTTTATTTAAGGAGAAGGAGGCTGCACGGCAAACCTTACTTATTTGATCAGTCAGTTATTAATAATTGTCACATAATTATAACACCTAAATTTCGAACGTTTACTGATGGTTGTAAAACATGGCTTTCAAGCAATATTGAAGGGCATTCAGTTTGGTGAAATCGTGAGAAAACATGAAGAACTTGTGTTTTCTTTTCATTCAAAGACAATGAATTACTGTAAGACCATGTTTTAACATCATTCAGGCATTTGATCACGCGCAGCTGATAGAGAATATTCAATGCATGAATGTTTGAACAAGCAATACATCTGCATTTCATCGGCATAGATCAATGTTGATAAGCCTTGAGAATTGACTACTTTTTTCTAGTGGTTGATAGTACATTGAATGTATCATTTACCTATTTTAACGCCTATTTTTAATGGCGGAGACAAGAAATATCCATCGAACTATCGTCCGATGTCGGTTCTTTCACATATTGTTAAGATTTTAGAAAAGGCAGTACACTCCCAATTGTATGATTATCTCAATGAAAGTGATCTTCTTAGTGAGAGGCAATCGGGCTTCCGACCGCTTCGCTCAACAGGAATGGCGCTAGTTGATGTAAATGATTTCTTACTGAGGGGGAAAGATAGGGGGTCTTATCTCCGGTGCATTATTTTTGGATTTGAAACGTGCGTTCGATTAAGACGAATCACGATATTTTACCCTACAAATTAGACAAGTATGGTGTAAAAGGAAATAAATTGCCTGGTTTAAAATGTTACTTAAGTGATCGAGTACAGTGCGTCGTGGTTGAAGGTAATCAGTATGGATTTAGAGGTGTAAATACTGGAATACCACAGGGATCAATATTGGGCCCCCTTCATTTTACTGTTTTTATTAATGACCTCTGTAATTTGCCCTATTGTGAAAATACTAAAATATGTTTATACGCCGATGATGCGGAAATATTTTGCCAAGGCAAATAAATTGCCCTTGTTGAGAAACCGCTTAAAAGATGACTTAATGTTGAATATTAAAAAGCGTAAGATCATGTTATTTGGGACTAGAAAACGAATCAAAAATCAAATTGTACGCTTGACATTCAAAGATAACGTTATAGAAGTTGTAAATATATTCAAATATATTTGTGTAATATTTGATAATTGTTTGAACTGTGATATACATTTACCGGAAACTACATTATCATATTGTTTAAGATGGCAATCGGTTGTTGAGGGAGTGCAATACCGATGTATAATATGGATCTACAGTGCGTCCCAGAAAAAACGAAACCGAGAATTATCGATGTGTTATCATAACTTAATCACAATTGTAAGTAATAAATGGCACATATTTGAAAAAAAGCTTAGATCCTCCTCTTTCAGTTGTAGCAACTGACATGATGCACATTTCACGCAAGAGTGATTAAAAACAATTTTAAAGAGAGGGTACCAAAAAGTCATTTTTAGGGCGGTATCAGAATTTGAAAGAGAAGATCTCATTTTTAGAAAGTTCATTTTCTGCCCTTTCACATGATACCTCAATCAGGACAAATGAGCCAGGAATAACAAAGTTATGTTTGTTTAATGTAATGCTTGCATTTTTCATAATTTGATTGAACGAATTCGTTTCACTGGCTGCCTGCCGTATCAACAAACAGAGTTGACAAAAGACTTAAGTGCCACTCTAACCCAACTAACATAGAGGATCGTGGAGGCTGAGCTACCATTATCAGCATGACTGTGAACCGTGTGAAGAATGTCGATCAAGCATGATTGCATGCTAGAAATACCTTTTAAATTACCATACTGAGAAGGATCCAACCTTGACATCATTGGATAACTCATAATTCCTGTTTTACTGAGTGCTCATGTTTTATCGTTTAAATATCACATGAAATTCTTACACTAAAACACAAGCATTAACATCTTAAAGGGATCGTTTAACAATGTTAAATCTGAGATGCACGGCCCTACGTGTTATCAGTGTCTGTGTTATGGTGTAATATTGAAGCCCTAAAAAAAAAATTGCGCTTCAAAATGATCAAGAAGTGCCTCAAAAAAGTAAAAATCTTTGAGTGACCGGTTTTACCATACTCGTTTTCCCCAATAGACTGTAGTGTTATGAAAACCGTCAGGCGAACGGTTTTCAAAATTTGTAATTCCAATCATAAAGATAAGATAAGATAAGATAAGATAAGATTTTATTCGTCTTTCTTTCAAATGACATACAGAGCATAACATTGGATCATAACACATTTACAATGCAAAATAACAAATTATGGCAATGATAAAAACAAAGTTAACTAAAAGAAAGACGAGGAGACCCTAGTAAAAGCAGAGCTTGTAATTATTAGGGTCCCCTCTGAGCCGGATAAAACATGATGAATAGATATTTGTGACTACCTAAGAATACAATAGGGAAAAGGGGGTATAACAAAACAAGCAGTGTACACACACACAACAACAACAACCAGGCGCGCCGGAAGCAGTTTGGGATTGGGGGGGCAAACATTCCAGGGGGCTCACCTTCCAGGGGAAGTGACGTAACGAGCAAAAACGTTTGGAAGGGGGGGGGGCAGAAGAAAAATCTGCATCACCATCACTCTTACACGTTACATGCAGGGCAGGCCCCGCGGAACGTTTTTCAAAGTGGATTATAAACAATCAGGTAGAGCGTAAAATGGCGTGGGGTCCAGGGGCTGAGCCCCCAGAAGTTTAGGGGTTTTAGGCATTAAAATTATGGTCAGATAAGCATATTTAGATACCTTATTTGTGACACTGGCAGGCCACTAATTGGCGGAGAGTCCAGGGAGCAGAGCCCCCGGAAGCTCGGGGGTTTTAGGTATTTAATAACGGTCAGATGAGCATCCAGGGCCCCGCCTTAGGGCCCTTGGTGGGGTCTAGGGGGCAGAGCCCCCGGAAGCTCAGGGGTTTTAGGTATTAAATAACGTTCAGATGAGCATACAGGGGACCGCCTTAGGGCCCTTGGTGGGGTGTGGGGGCGGAGCCCCCGTAAGCTCTGGGGTTTTAGATATTTAATTACGGTCGGATGCGCATCGAGAGCCCCGCCTTAGGGCCCTTGTTGGGGTCCAGGGGGCAGTGCCCCCGGAAGCTCGGGGGTTTTAGGTATTTAATAACGGTCAGATGAGCATACAGGGCCCCGCCTTAGGGCCCTTGTTAGGGTCCAGGGGGCAGAGCCCCCGGAAGCTCGGGGGTTTTCGGTATTTAATTACGGTCAGATGAGCATATTTTGATACCTCATTTGTGACATTGGCAGGTCACTTATTTTTTCTCTCTCTCTTTCTTTCTTTTTCCCTGTAACAAACTTTTTCAACAATTGAGGGTGGCACGAGTCCCCGAGCCCGGCCGTTCTGCAGACCCTAACATAAATGCTTCTAAAATAATAAGCATATTTTTAGCCCGACTGTAAATTTGGGAATTTCTAATTTTCCAACAAACGCATAAAAAGGAATGACTTACAAAAAAAAATGAGAAAATATACCGGAAAATCATGTCATTTCAGCAACATTTGTAAATCACTTGTATCGAATAAAAAAAATACCCCCCCCCCCCCCCCATTAGTACGCCAGCGTTCAGGGGCTCATAAGCTTCTCACCCCTATAACAAAAAACAGACACGCTTTCCCATTCTCTCGCAATATGTCCACGATATGCGCGTATCGCTATTATAAAAACCTCCATTGATAAATATAGGTAGCATGCGCAATGTTTAGGAAATTTAATTCCTGTTAACTTTCCTTTTCTTTGAATGGAATTTCATACGTCATTTAATTCAGGTTTTTATTATTGTTATGTTCTTTTGGGTTAAAAATACAAACCATCTTAACTCCTTAACTGCTTTTTTTTTTTTTTTTTTTTGAGGGGGGGGGGGGGCGTTTTGGGGGGGGGGCAAAAATGCGTTTTGCCCCCCCCCCCCCCCACTTTTTTGATTGGGGGGGCAGCTGCCACCCCTGCCCCCCACTTCCGGCGCCTATGACAACAACAAAACGAGAGACGAGACTAGACAAGACGGGAGAAAAGAGAAAATATGAGAAATAATAGAAGACTACAGCACATCGACAATAGGCAACAGCACACAACGGGCACAAGACAACAGGGGGAGGGAATAAGAGGTTGACAATCTGAAAATATTCAGTTAGACACATATTAATATCAAGAAGAAAATTTACATTTATAGTAATACATAATATATCTTGGCACCATAATAACTACAAAAATGAACTACTCTATGAGTCACAGTATTTATCGAGAAGATAAACCTTAAGTTTACACTCAAATATCTTGATAATCAGACAGGCGATCGGCTTGTAAAATTCATGGGGTTCCTGACTGACCTAAAGGTTTATAATTATCATTGCATCATGAGCTTAATCCAGAATTTTGCTTCAGAATTTGAGACAAAGTTACCGGATCCCTTTAATCAAATGATAAAAGCAATAGGGGCATTTCAAATGCAAATTTCAAGACATAGATAACAGTTTGTAATGCTCTAGTCACCTATCATGATTTTTATGAATTACTAAAAACTAGAGAACGGCCGGGGGCTCCGTCATCATGACCCCCGAGAGTTCTATGTCCCTGAAGCACAGTGTTCCTGACGAAGTCTCTTGGACCCCATCAAGCAGGGCTCGCGTGCACCTTGACTCTCCTATCCTTTCGGGAAATCTTTGATCTGCAGCTGAATCTCTGTATTCTCCAATTCATTCGTTAGCATTTCCTTGCAAAAATATTTTTCTTCTACATTGGGATCGGATAAATCCTACATAGAATGATAGGAGTATTAATTGTGTATCATTTAAAATTATTTGGAATATAGTGAAAACCCTATGCTTTGAAACAAGCAGAGTATCTTCAGACATGTACCTTCTTAGTGATAAATATAATAGTCAGATCATGTTTACATGAGCTAGGTAAAACAGTGATTACTAACTCATGTCTCATAACAAAAATATACAACAGAACTGAAATACCATAATGTAGTTTGAGAAGCACACTCGGCAACTCAAAACCTAAGTTTAAAACTTATCTACATGAAAGTGGATCTCCTCTTGATTTTCGATTGAATCAAAACAATCAAGGAAAAAAGATATCAAACCATCTTACATAAATAGTCCAAACTATGTCGATGAACTTATCATATTCCACGGTAACATCGAAGAGTCCTAGCTGAGCATGTTTTACTGTGGTCTATAACTTTGTGTGCGTTGCCTCCAAACCAATAGCATTGTACAGAAGTGCATGTTGTACGTCCTGACATCAGCGTCCTATAATACCTCATTATTGGTTAACCAACAAAAAAACATCAACAAAACCAAGTATAGTGTCGTGTAAGTGTTAAATAAAGCTCCATTCCATCATCATCTCGTCCAATCTGTTCCTTTCCTTTTTACGTCCTTCTCATTTACTCTAATTGACCCATAATTTATGTGGGATTTGTTTATGAATTAATAAACTATAGGGTAACGACATGGGGGTTACCGTAAGCATCATTTTGTGAATACTTTCGTTCATTTACTCATTTATTGATTTGTTTATTAAAACCTACTTATTCAGGATAAATGATCAGCAATGATATACTTTTGTATCACGGTCCTGATAAAGGATACAAAACATTATAAGCAACTCAAACACAACGAACATGCATAAATGTCCGTTACACTTGAGGCATCCATTTTTTTTTAAACAAAAGAATAGATAAGTAAAAAGAAAGATGCAATTTGATATAGAAAAGTAAAGAGTAGGAAGACGTTAACAAATGTAGAAGAGAAAGGGAGAGGAAGAAAATTACTATTAGCAAAAATATGACAAATAGAAGGCAGAGACAATGTAGTAAGCTGTTTTTACCATGACAATACTCCTGAATAAGAACATACAACATTAACAGGGATTTAAATTCCATAAGCATACAATATTTCAATTAATGCATCAAACGAATATTCATTGAAAATAACCGATTTCAACACTCTCTTTAACATGATATACTTTATTTTCTGTTAATTTTGTTTCAAGGAATGGCATTCTTTGCATTGCAAACAAACTATCTGTATTTCAGTTTTTGAAGAGATAAAAGCATTTTGGGGTGTCATTTACTTACCAGGAAAAAAAGCCCACACAAGGCAAGGAATATCCTTAATCCACTCAAAGGTAAATCAACCATGATGATGATTTTCTTTCAAAAAATCCCTCTCTTCGATCGATATTGTCAATGGAGTTAAGGAGTTATGAAGAATATTCGGACGAATCCTGAACCTTTATATACTTTGTTTCCTGTTTAGAATCAAGGGAAGTCATTTTCGTCCTTCTCAAAATGTAAGTAACCAGTGTTTTTCTCCTTTGAATTCGTTGCCCTCTACTTTGCAAGTCTTCCTCCAATAATTTGTTCATTTAACGGAAGAAAACCCAAGCAGAAGGACCTAGGAAACACTAAAGATGAAGATGATTTTGCAAGCTCTGCTGTAAAAACGCTGTTATCTTGATACGTTTAGTTTGCGAAATGCTCAATGAGAGCGCGATGCAAATAAGAGACACATAAATGCAGTCTGATGTTAGGCGTTTATCACCATGGTTTCAAACACAGACTTTGTTATAATGTTTCGTGGAATGATGTGGCTGACTGCCTGTGGCGTGTAGATGCAATACATGGTTTATCTCTAATTGATGTCCCGGTCACACCAACAAGTCCGACACCAAAGCAAATAGTTATCTTACCTCCATCGGCCAAGAATCGGTCGGTTCCGAGTCGGTTTGAAATCAATTTGGTGGTCTGAACATGGACCTAGTAGATGTAAGGTGTGAGTAACATATCAGTACTTTCTTTTCAATCCCCCCTCTCTCTGTCTTTATATAAAATTCTTTTGTTCAATCTTTCATGTTCTCTATTTGTTCACTTTGTTATCAATCATATTACTTTGTGTTCTTATTTCTCATTCAAATCAAGCTTTAATGGTTACTTGACTATTCCATCTCGTTTATTCTTGTATTATTCCCCTACTTCTTTGTATCGGCCTCTCTTTTTGCGTCTCACTTCCCCCCTCTTTATTTAGCATCTAAGCCATTTAAAAAGAAAAAGTTATGTTAAGTCTTTTCTTTAATCTCCTTAATTCACACTCCCTTTCTCTCCGTCTCTCTCATACGATTGCGCACACACATACGCTTGCACCCCCCACACACACACACATACATACACACTCATTCCCTTCTTCTCTCTTTTTCTCTTTATCCCTCTCTAGGTTTTCAACCAAAATAATGTTCTATCTTTGTTTTAATTACCAAATTCGAAAGAGGTCCCTCTACTCGACGAAGCATTGAACTATAACATATAGCACGAGGTTCAATTAAATGTACTTTGATGTTGAAAAAGAAGAAGATAGAATTACATTTGCATAATAAGAATGGTTGTTTTAAGGTTAAAGACCCGTTTTGGAAATACCCCTCTCTCATTGATATATCTGGTAAAATATTATATTTATCCGGACTGGATAGATATAGGGTAGTCCCATATACATCTTTCTGTGTACAGTGCTTGTAACTTAACCAAGACTGGGCCAAATTTCTTATAATTTTGATGATTCCAGAACGTTGCAGTACACACCAATACGTAAATGCTAGATGATCAACCTTTTCTAATCGATTCCACAACGTTTCTTTCACAATGCAATCGCATGACCAGAACTGGTCAATACCTTTAAGGTTTTAAGCTGCCCCGTCGGCAGGCTACTCTCCGATTCATTTCGGTAGAGTCGTTTTCAAAAAGGATGAATCCGAGGGAAATCTGTTCAAGTTAGTACAAATCTTCAATGCGAACGAACCCCTCGTGTCTACGTACACGGCTGCATCAATATCCCCACGCACCTAGCCTTTAAACAAGGCCACATGTATGATAGACGCCGAGCGACTAAAAAGAGACTAATCGCGAAAACCAGAGTGAACGCCAGAGCGAGTAGCGCATCCAAGTAGCCTTTAGCAATCCAGGTTGGATTTCTTATGTTAACCTTTGTTTCCGACTGGATTTCTCTACCGAAATGGTAGCGTCCAATCACCGAACATATCCTCGCATTACGTCAGCATATAGTATCCAACCCACACACACACGGAGTAAACTGTACGTAGTACAAACACGGACCTACTATGAACTGACGTTCGGGCCAAGACCACTGACCTCTACATGGAACGAAAACGAGACTGGTTCATTTTATATACAGGGAAAGTCCAATTATCTCACTTATGATTGTTAGCATAAGTCATCAAATGCTTCCTATTTCATTTTTATTTTGCATGTAAAATAAATTTGAATGTGATATTTTGTATCTATCAATTATATGTTTATCTCATAGGCAAAACGTATTTACGTCTTTTACCTTTTCTTACATGTTTTGATAATGAACGAATCACTAACGAAGCCAACTGGGGGATGGCCGCTCTAATTGGTCAATAAATCCAAAGCTATGACTAATTCATGCGGAGCAGTAAAATCTAGATTGCAAAAGGCTCTCGCGGTTACCGCCACTCGATTGCGCGTTCACCATGGGTCTCTAGATTCATCTCAGCCGCTGATTTGGGTGGAAAATAGCCAGAGTCACGAGGCTTTGTCAAAAGACTACCACGCACCATGCTATTAATACCCTTCCTTTCCCCGCATATATTGACTTCAATTCAATTCAATTTTATTTTTATTTGTATGCACCACAGTAATTCTATGTATGATAGTGTGCCACGTTACAGTATAATTCAGTGTACAGTGTACCTTGTATTAAACAGAATAATTCATTAGTAATGAAATTGTAATCGGTCCTGGCGTTTCGACATCCACTATATTTTGTTATTACTAATCAATTATTTAGTGAATTAAAACTCAAGGTGGTTTCCACTTTACAATTTACAAGGATACCAATTTTAAAAAAAAATCCTAGCTAGTCATAGCAAACATAAACTCATTTCTCGAAGAAGAAAAAAGGGTGTGGAGAGAGAAATAGAGTGAGGGTGAGAGAAAGAGAGGGACAGTAAGAGAGAGAGAGGGAAAGAGTAAAAGTGGCTGTGTGTGCGTGGGTGAGAGAGGGTGTGTGTGTGTGTGCGTTGGTGAGAGAGAGAGAGAGACAGAGAGAGGGAGAGTGCAGATTAGCATGCACGTAGCCACGGGGGGGGGGGGAGGGGGGGGGGCACGTGGCCCAAAAATTGCCAAGATCGGTTGAACTTTTTTAGACCCCTCCCCAGGACGTCGATCAAGTACATGTATGTGCCCCCCCAAAAAAAAAACATCAGACTCTGGCTACGGCCCTGCAGATTAGAGAGAACATATGGACCACATGGTAAACCGAATTAAGGAATAACGGAAAAGGGAACAGAAGGAGAAGAGGGAGGGGTAATTGTATTTTTCAATGATAGTATATACAAGGGACAAGGAACTCTGAAAGCAAATGATGTTTTAGTTAGAGACAAAGGCAAACAAACAGATGCAACGAATATGAATAGAGAATATAGAGGAGGAACAAGGGAAAGTAATCTAATTGATAGATATTTGTAGGGAGAGATGAGGATGATATAGGTTTTTCCGGCCAATTTGGCAGAGTTTTCAGTCCATTTGATAAAGCATTCTATTCAGTCAATTTAGCAGAAACGCCATTTTTTGGCGGAGACTATCAATAATAAATGCACTTCAGTCGCTCCATTTATCGTTCAACGGCATCACCCGTTTAGATCTTCACCGGGAGCCCTACGAAATTTACATCCAGCATCAACTTTTGCCTACAGTCATTGGCAGAGGGTTGCACTTTGCCAGATGGTTGGTAAGTCAATGTGACAAAAACGTGCGATTTCTCCAATAGGTGGTTATTGGAGATGAACAGCGTTTTTGATGAACGGGAGAGTTAGTACTTAATATCTAGAAACTCTAGCAACAACTTATATTTGCCAAGGTTGTTCCATCGGGTCAATGCCGCTATGCATAAGGACCGCTATTCATAAGGTCCGCTATTTATACGGACCACTTTTCATAATTTGAGAAAAGGGTCATTGTTCATATGGGTCATTATTCGTAAGGACCGCTATTCATAATCAAAGAAGAGGGTCGGTATTCATAATACGAAAAAAGTGACGCTATTCATAATAGGGGAAGAGAGTGGCTATTCATTACACGAAACGAGGGTCGCTACTCATAATGCGGAATGAAGGTCACTATTCATAAGGGTCACTATTCATGATACGAAATGAGGGTCGCTATTCGATATTTCCATTCCGTCTCCATACCGGATCGTTACCGCTTACAACGTCCTCATATCAGCTAGTGTCACCGTGTTGGCCGTTCTCTCGCCGGGTCTCACTGGGTCCTTGCTGGGTCCTCACAGGGTGGGTACAGACCCAGGGGCGTCGCCAAAAGGGGGGATGTGGGGGGGGGGGGGGTGCGACACCCCCCACCTGTCAGGATATTGTCGGTAAAATTGCGATGCCGTCGGGAAAAAGAGAAAAGGGGGAGGGAAAAAAAGAGAGGGAAAAAAAGAGAGGGAAAAGAAGAGAGGGAAAAAAGAGGGGGAAAGGGCAAAAAAGAAAAAAAGAAAAGGAAAAGAAAAGAAAGAAAGGAAAAGAAAGGAAAGAAAGGAAAAGAAAGGAAAGAAAGAGAAGAAAGAAAGAGGAAAAAAAAGAGGGAGGAGAGGAAAGAAAGGAAAAGAAAAAAAGAAAGAAAAGGAAAAAGAAGAAAAAAGAGTGAAAGGGAAACAAAAGAAACGGGGGATGAAAGAGATGAGAGAGAGTGGAGGTAAGAGTCTAAGAGAGGAGGAGTGGGAGTAAAAGAGAGAAGGGGGTTGTTGGGTGGAGTCGTCTCGTCGAGGGAGCAAGAAAGACACGGGTAAAATATGTTGCTGTGTCGGGTCAGCTGTGTCGGTATTCTTGCTCGATTTTCGTGAATTCGGTGAGATGTATATTGCCGGTCGGCCGACAAGTTTTTTTCCCTACGATTTGTGACTTCTTATCCGCTGTGACGACTTCGAGACTGACTACAACTACAATACTTATTTTATAGAAGTTTCACTTTCCTATAATATCAGCTAAAGAAATCAGAGGTTTAAAATTTTCGGGGAAACTAAATTCAAACAAGGTTTAAGAGTCAACAACGATACGACGAATCGTCTTCCTTTCTATATATTGTGATGAAACGCCAAAAATTCCGCGCTTCGCGAGGAAGGGGAAACTTCATTTAGACGAGTCGAAAACGGTACAACGAATCGTCTTCTTTCTCTAATAATTTAAGGAAACGTCAAAGCTTCCGCGCTTCGCGAGAGTGTTGTGAAACTGAATTCAGGCAAATAGGGCTTATTAAAAGTAGAAAACGGTACAACTAATCGCGTTCTTTCTCTAATAATGTGAGGAAACGTCAAAGCTTTCAAAACTGAATTCAGATAAATAGGGCTTAATAAGATTCGAAAACGGTACGAGGAATCGTCTTCCTTTCTCTATATTGTGATGAAACGTCAAAAATTCCGCGCGATTTGCGCAGAAGGGGAAAACTTCATTCAGACGAGTCGAGAACGGTACGACGAACCGTCTTCTTTCTCTAATAATTTAAGGAAACGTCAAAGCTTCCGCGCCTTCGCGCGAGGAGGGGGAAACTGAATTCAGATGAACAGGGCTTAACAAGAGTCGAAAACGGTACAACGAATCGTGTTCTTTCTCTAATAATTTGAGAAAACGTCAAAGCTTTCGCGCTTCGCGCGAGAGGGGGAAACTGAATTCAGATGAACAGGGCTTAATAAGAGTCGAAAACGGTACGAGGAATCGTCTTCCTTTCTCT